>VDFB02014290.1:0-77183 GCA_007258455.2 Sequoia sempervirens
GACTTGTTTTATTTTCTCCAAAATGGCAACTCAATCCTCATTAAAAATCTATGAGAGAAAGTTTCTTATTTCTTACCTAGGTGCCACCCTTGTGAAATCTTCTAGATTTTTCTTTTGAGTTTGAAGATTTTGGCTAAGTGTCGAATATTTCAAAAAAATTTCTTAGTGTTGGAAAATATTAAAATATTCCAAGCGTTAAATTCAATTTTCCAACCTTTTAATTGTGGCAAAATTTTATTTTATTCATGGATTTTTCTTGAAATTTGTTTGGCTTTAGGCTCTCCATGCCAAGTCAGAATTCACTTCTCTCCATGCCATGGCTAACTTGGTCATCTTTATGCCATTATCACTTTTCCTTGGATAGGGCGGACTTCACAACTACTTAGCCATTTCTTCATGGGCGGACTTTATCAATGTTTGGACATTCTCTTTCTTTGCCTAGGGCGGACTTTCTCATGTGTTTGCCATTCTTTCTTTGAGCTGGGTGGACTTTAGACTTGTCTTTCCATTTTCTCTCCTTTGACACTTAACCATATTTTGCCAATACTTAGCCAATCTCATGAAAATTTCTTCACTAAGTATCCATACTTAGTTAAATTTCGAGTTTTTCTTTTCTCCTCTTGGCTAGGCAGACTTCATCTACTTCATGCCATGCCTTCCTTAGTGCTGGGTGGACTTCTTAGCATCTTGGACAAGCTTCTCAAGGTGGGGCGAATTTTGCACTGGATTGGACAAATGCATGGGCGGACTTTCATGCTTGGACATGCTTCCTTTCCACTAAGGCGGACTTTGCTTGTGCTTGACATTGAGCATGACGGACTTGGAGCTTGCTTTTCCATTTCCATCTTGGGCGAGCTTGAAGGTTGGCATGCCATGTGAATTTCTTGCTATTTCTTGTCTTCTTTTGGATCATCTGAACAAACCCTCGCCATGTGATTTTCTCTCTTGCTTTTCATGATTTTTCCTTGCTTTTTACTCTTGGAGGTGCAAAACCTTGATTTTGAAGATGAAAATGTTGACTCCATGACCTGTGGAACCCTAGCACTTTCTAAAAATATAAATTACTAAAAATAGAAAAAAGCAAAAAGCAAATTTTCTAAAAATAGTAAATCTCGAATTGGTCCAAAAGTGCCAAAAATAGAAAAAGCAAAAAGCAAAAAAGTAGAATCCCTAAAAAGTAGGAAGTGTCAGAATTGACTCAAAGCAATGGCGTTCCTCGTCCTCTGGACCTTCTGAGCACTTTAACGACGTCTAGGCACTGTTCTGGGCTTGGATTCTCTACTTGGCTCAGATGACTTTTCAAAACTCTTTGCAACCTAAAGACAAAAACCCTAAAAAAAGAAACTACTGGGGGTCCCCATTTGTAATGGGGCGATGTGTGAAATAGGTCACAACAATGGCAAAAAAAGCCTCAAGTGCTTGATAGTCTAACCTAATGGCAATGGCTTCAGGTCCCTCAAGAGCAGTCTCAAGTACTCCTTCCCTCCCTATTTTGCAAGACTATCTGAACTTGGGCAATTCAACCCCACAACAATTTCTTGATGCTATTAGTGCTTTGGATCTTGCATTACAATCCCTTCCCTCAATGCTTCAAGAAATAAAACTTGCTGTCATGGAATCAAAAAATTGCCCCACTTATCAAAATCAACTGAAATCTTTGACCCCTAAAGAAGGTTCTATAGACCTACCTTTAGTGGGACAATGAAGCGAGTCCCTTGGTAAGAGCTCTAAAGGGGGTAGAGAAGGATGAATGGGACCAATAGTTCAAATGAGATTGATCCGCTCTCAATAGAAGTGTTGACCATTTACTAATCTAAAAAATTAGAGAATAAGCAATATTATAGGGTGAAAAGCAAAAGGGACAAAAGAGTAAGAAAGGAAAGGTTCAATAAATCAGTTTTGTCAGGGAAACAAAAAAGCATGGATAAGTTCTTGAATCTTAGATCACAAAGGGTAGAACTCCCCCCTCAACCATAAAGTCTTTTTCAAGGAATCCCCTAACAAAAGCACTTTATTAAGTGATAATTGACTTTGCAAAGGGCATATATTATGTTGTTCTAGGAAACTAAGTTAAGTGATGAGGAAGCTAAAGCTCTAATTCTTTGATGACAGTAGCGTTGGAAGGGGGAATTTGTGGGTGCAGTTAGGACCTCTAGAGGCATAGGAATCCTTTGGTCCCCTCTTTTTATTGAGGCTACCATGATGGGATCAAACTCAAATTGGCAGTTTTTCAAAGTAAAAAGTTTTTCTTCCAATAATGCTTTATTCCTCTTCAATATTTATGACCCTATTGAACATCTTCTTAAAAAGAGAGTTCAATATGAACTCACCCTTCTACTACTCCAATTACAAGATGAGCTAGTTTTGCTTGGTAGTGACTTCAATGCCATTATTTCTACCAAAGACAATAGATGGAGTATCTTGGGTCACCCAATCACAATTGAATTTTTTCCTTGATAAGGAATGTGGGTTTGATTGCTATCAAGCCCAAAAATAGTAGCTTCACTTGAACTAATAGAAGGATTGAGTTTAGTTATATTGCAAATAGATTGGACAGATTCCTAATGTCTTCATCATGGCTAAACAAGGATTGGATTATAGAAAGCAGGATTCTATCAATTTTAGGATTGATGATTGAAGATTCTCTCCCTCGGAAATGTACTTTTAAATTTGAATTAATGTGTTACAAAGATTTAAGTTTCAAGGAACAAATGAAGCAATGGCGGGATGGGATACCATAACTAACTTAGCCATGTCTAAAGGTTCCAAGAATGTTCCTTTTGGCTAAAAAGCTTAGCCATGTAAAGGCATGTCTCAAGAAGTGGAATATAAAGCACTTCAAAAATATTTTTTCTAGCAAAAATAAAAATTGAATCAGAATTAGAAACTCCCAATGAATTAAATTAGGATCAATTAAGTTTCTTCAATTAGCTAACTTGATCACTTCAATTTTTCTCATTGAAGCTAACCCTTTATGGTAAACAACTTTGAAGGCTCTATCTTACAAATCAACACCTAAATTAAGTTTCAAAAGTTGGTTGTCGAATGAAAACAAAGGAAGATTAGCTTAATGCCGTGACCACTTAGAGTGGAAGATTAGCTTAATGCCTTGACTACTTAGAGTGGCTAGGCCTAACAAACAAAAGAGGGAATAGTGATAAGTTCAATTGGGCTTGAACACATCACTACTTTGACTACAATCAAAACTTGTCACTAGTAAAACTAAGTGGCAAAATGGGTGGTGATCGAGGCCAAACATGATAGAGACAGGGTGTCCAAGGTCTAGAGGCTTTGGAATGTGTCATGAGGTTTCTTTTAGTTACAAAGATGATTGGGCTTTCGTTTCAACTATTTTTTTAACTGCTAAGTGCTTCCCGCGCCTGGCTTTGGCAATCTTGCCTAGGCGCGAAGAAAAAGACGAAGAAAAAGAGAAAGAAGATGACGATGGTTGGGGTCCTCCTATCGTCACTCCAGAGCCCATTGATGTATGGGGTAAAAAGATGGATGATAGAGACCCTCCTAGCTTTGCTGGCACTGCTCTGACCGTTTTTTATTTTATATGTTTGGTTTTCTGGGCTAGGCCCAAGTGAGACTTTGTTTTTGCTTTTTTTGGGCTTGGCCCATGTGACTCTCGGGGTGTGCCTTTTTACCACCCGCCCTTTTTTGTGAATATGTAACTTTATCTTTATTTTTAATATAGATAGCTGCCTATTCATAAAAAAAAAAAACCTCCAAGTGAGAGATGATTGTACTTAAGTTATTCTTTTGTGTGTCAAAGCAAGTTATTGTTGAGGCTTATGTTGCTTCAACCTGTGAGTCCTAGAGAATTGTAGCTAAGATTTGGGAAATGCAAGAATATTGAAAAGTTTCTATAGCGTTGGAGTATTGCTATTTTATGCAATGAAAGTCCTTAGAGGCTTAGTTCAACACAAGAAACCATTATAACAATTCATGAGACAATAACTTGAGGAGGAACAACACCTCACTCTTTTAGATTTTTTCCCTGTTTTGGGTTTCTCCAAGTCACATTGCTGTTATATTTCATTTTTATTGTTGTTTCGATGCTCTTTGCTTGTGGATACATGCTTCTTACTTGATCTGTAAGGATTTGGAAGTGAAAATTATTTGTCAAATTAAAGTTTTACAAAAAAGATCAAGAATTTGTAGGCTTCACCAAACAACTTGCTGCCCATGCAAATTGTTCTTTACGAAAATTCCTCTCCATTCTTTTAGCTATGACTACTTGTGGTGTTCCATTTGAAATAACTTTAAGCACTACATCTTTCCTTTTAGATTTAAACTTAAGCTCTATGGATTGATAGTTCTGTGAAAACTCACCAAGGAAATGCAATAATTGTACATCCAAAACCATGTCGATCTCTTCTAAACTCACAACATAGAAATCATCAGATACATTATGATCTCCCATGGCTATGTTGAGTTGTAAAATTATTTTTTAAATAGAATGGTGAATTCATCAGCAACAATGACATTGAAACCTTCAAAATTCTCATCTTTAAGTCTTCTCTTAATCACCAAGCATTCATTAATGAAATTGTGGGTAGCCCCACTATCAGTAAGCACTATGATCCATTGTCCAAATAGAATTCCTTGGACTTTGAATGGATGTGTAATGTCCCCAATTCAAATCAAGATGATTAGTAGTAGATTGGCTGTCCTTTCCTTGGTTTACCCAAGAGGAAGAGGACGTAGAGCATTATTGGGTAAGAAATGAAGTCCTTGGCATGTTCTTAATTCTAATTTTAAGTTGAGTGCACGTTTTTTTATGCAACTTAAGTGAACTTACGTTATTTTATGTTGGGCACGTCTTTTTAGGCAACTTAAAGTGATGCCTAGCTAAGGGACTTAAGTTGTCCCCTTTTTATGTACTTCAGTGACATCTTTAAAACATGTGCTAATCAGCCTAAAGGGGGCATCCAGCTTCTAGGAGAAGATAAGAACATATTTTTAGGGTTTTAATGTGAGCCTTTGGATTAAAGATGTTAAGATGGAGGGTGGAGATTAAATCATATGGTTATGAGTTGTTATATAACACCCTAAAGGGCTCATTGAAGGCATTGTGCTGAATTTTTTTGCTGATTGCTGCTGCAACTTGGCTTAAGTATTGAAACCCTTAAGTATCCCTGGTTTTGGTGAGACATATGGGCTCTCCCTAGTCAAAAGAGTGTGTTTCAGTGGAAGAACTTCGGTTTGTGAAACCCTAGCACATTGTTTATTGTGGGCTGCGAGATTTTATCAGGTTTGGAGGACAAAGTTACAATTTTATTAACGTTGGATATTCAGATCTGAAGGCATTCACCATTGCAAATCATTCACTTCTGGGTTTTCTGAGGATGGTTGTTAAAGGGCAACAATTTCAGACTTAAAGCTAGTCATTTTGAGCGCCCAACACCATTTTTGGAGGGACAGCTAGCGTTAGAAAATATTCTGACCTGAATTTGCAATAGTTTGGTATGAAATCTGCTCTCTTATTTGAAGAAATATTTGATATGTAATTTTGGAAATTCTTGGGCAGTTTTAAGGGTTTGAAATGTCATTTTTTTTAGCATGGTAATATTCAGAAATTTCTATTAAATTTGATCAGAATTTCTGAGTTTGTTGGAGCTACTTTAATGCAAAATAAAATTCAGATTTATGCCCTAGTTTGTGAAAAAAATTGTTATTAGTTTTGTGCCCTAGTTTGCAGAAAATTATTTTTTCTTTTTAGTATCCTATTTGGGGATATTACAAAATGATAACTAGGTGTTCTTGAAAGAGGTGCCTCCATTTTTACCTTCATCCTCCATCTTTTTAGATTCATAATGCTCCATAACCATTTGTGGCTTAGGTTCTTTAGGATCTAACACTTCATGAGATTTTACCTCAATGTAATGGAGTTGGCCTTTGCCAAGGCATCCATGACAAGGTTCCCATGGATCTTTGCAAGAAAAGCAAAGCTTCTTCCTCCTGAGTTCATTTTTAGTGGAGTCATCTATCCTCTTTGTGATAGATGGTTGAGGGATGGTCTTTTGTAGAACTGCATGCGATTCCCCTTTCTTAAAATTCCCTTTTTGTGCTACAAAGGTAGGTGCCTTGGATTGATATGGAAATCTGCTCTTTGGCACAAATGGTTCAAGTATTAGAGCTCTTTTGATGGCTTCTTGTAGAATAGAGGTTGCAAAAGCCTTAACAATACCTTTGAGGCATTCAAACAAACCCTCAACAAATAGAAAAGTGATTATCTTTTCTAAAATGTCTAGTACCGTTACTGCAACTTGCTAAAATTCTTCAACATAAGATTCCATTGAGTTTTGTTGTCTGATTCTCAAAAGCTCTCTAAAATATTCGTCTCTCTTTTTATTCAAAATGGTCTTAGAATCCTTTGATTGGAATCATCGAAAGTTTGCACAAGTTGTGTCCTTGCATGGTCAACTCATGGTGCCACAAATCACAAGCGACACCCTAAATGTAATGTGGCAAATAGTATGGCATCTTCCTCCTTCATAGGACTAAGAGTGAAATAAGTTTTCAATTTCTGTAACCAGGCATGAGAAATTTTTTTATTGCTACCATCAAATGTAGGGGCATTTAGCTTACGAACCTTTTGTTGCAGCAGCTTATGTTTATCATTTTTGTTGTCATTTGGAGTTTTTCCATTAGGAATTTTCTTTCCAAGGATGTCCAAGTAACTCACAAATGAAACTGTATTACCATGTTTTTCTTGAATTTTTTTGTCAATCTCCTCTATAGGAGGGGCCTCAAGTTCTTTTTACACTTTTTCCTTTTTTTGCAAGAACATAGGCTTAGGTGGCTTTGATATGGAATTAACTATAGACCGGTTAATTGTATATTTACTCTCTTCTCTTGGAGATGCTTTGGGAGGATCTAGGGTTTTAGAACTTTGAGAGAGCATCATTTGTGCCATGAGGGCTGCCAATTTGTTTTGTCATTGATAATTTGAATCAAAGTCTCATGGAAGAAATCTTCATTTTTTTTTCATCTGTTAATCTATGTTTTCCTCTCCCTCCTCTTGCCATATCTTCTATTTTATCAAACTTTTGTGCTTGAAATTTCTTTTGTTCTATTCTCTGATATTTGATTTCTCTTTCATTGGGAATCATCAATCATTTTATTAATTTTGTAGTATGGCAAGATTAAAGCTTTGATACCGTTTTTGCAAATAATATGAGATATGAAACATCTTAATATAATTTGAAGTCCTTAGCAGCAAAAATCGTTTGGGGAAAAAATCGACAAACCAAAAGTTTAGAATTTTTTGGAAAAATTGGGAAAAAATCGGATTTGTAAAAAAACGTAAAAAATTGTAGAAAAAGAGACAAAACCTACTTTTTTTTTAAAATTTAAGGTCATTTCCATAGCATAGAGATATAGAGAGCAAATAAAATAGAGATTTTAACCCATGAATTGTAGAAAATAGATCTTTTTCGTTTATATTCATATCGCTGATTACATTGCATCAATGCATTGCACAAAATATACTTCATAAATAATAAGTAGATGTTGACATATGACAAAATGTCAATTACAATATAGTTTGTAACATTGTACAAAGTCAACCTCTAAACTAAGTACAAAGTTAGAAAAAAAAAATGTAGCCAATGAAAACTACGCTAGAGGGCAGCAGGACCTGATGATGAAGGTCCTAGTGTAGAGCTTCTCCTATATTGTTCAACCAAGTGACTATTGTTGATGTTATTAGCAGCGTCGGGCTGCTTCTTCCAGATCAGCGATTGGAGGTAATTCAAATGGAGCCAAACAGCTATTTGAATTATATATTTATCTCGGCCGACATGAGGCGCATGAAGAGATATGTCTTTCACTATATAATGTTTATATGAGGAGGCACGTTTTTTGTTTGTAATAGCCGACCTTGAAGTGGCACGATTCTTCTTCAAGGCTGACTCATTTTGAATAGATATATCCCTTCGTCATTGTGTATATATGCTTGATGGATCTTCCTTGTTTCTGTTAATGATATAGCAGCTTCGGTAGCTCCTTCCAGCTCAGCTCCTTCGTGGAAATATAACTGAATGACAGCCTTTGGCTATTCAAGTTATATTTATTACTATTATTGTTTATCTTCATAGCCGACATGAGAAGATATGAATTCATCTTGAAGCCGACATCAAGAAGACATTTAATGCGTGGTTATGATTTGAGGCCGACCTCTTGTGAAGAGGCATGCATAATATTTATCTAGGCCGACTTCATATGCAATCCTTTTAAGGCAGACATCAAGGATTAGGTTCATTCCACTCACTTGTATTTATATTCAGTTGTTCGTCCATTCCAGTCAGTTTTTGATATATACTGAAGTCCGATCTTAGCTATCATTCAAGTGCGAACACAGCTGATGATTATATACGAATTTGTCTATGATTCAAGTGCGAACACAGCCGATGATTATATGCGAATTTGTCCATGATCTAAGTCCGAACACAGTCGATGGTAATGTGCGAACTTGGGTGAGATCTAAGTGCGAATTCACCAGCTCCGTGATATAAATCAGTGCGATTTCAAGGTACAGATTGAAGTGATTCTTATCAGCCTGCAATATACTCGAGTGTGAATATAACAAGCAAGTGCGAATACAATATTACAAGGGCGAACATTCACAGTGTTGTGCGAATCCAAGATTGAAGAAAAATCAGTGCATGATTTGAAGACTTCTCAGTGCAGATTGAACATTATCGGATCTATGTTCTGATATTGCCAGGTGTTTTCTAGAATCTATTATTTGTCATTCATTATTGCCAGGTATCGGTCTTGTGTTAGACCTCATTGTAATTTGTAAAATTGCCACTGTTGCATCAAATATAAGAGAGATCTTTGTTGTTGGGTTTTTCTCCCTCAAGAGGAGGGTTTTCCCAGGGTATATGCTATGTTATTTTGTCTAATTTCGAATTATTTTTTGTGCATTTAATCTGTTCACCTAAATTTAACATGGTATCAGAGCGGTTTTGAGGATTATGATCAGATTATTGCCAATCAACATACCTTCTTGTTGATGTGTGTTTTATCATTCACCAAACATTCAGAATAAAAATGTCCAAAGACACCTTATCCTCTCTTGAAAAACCACCGCGTATGCTAAGATTGCAAAGAAGATCATATGGCGATTCCAAGGTTTCTTTAGTCGGGTCTCGACGTGTGGATAAGTTCAGTGGTCGTTGTGATTTGCTGGTAATGAACAAGGGGACTTACGTAAGAATATCTTTGCAAGTTCAGGACTTAGGAGATGTATCATTGAGGGCTCTTAGTTGGGACTTTCAATGGATCTAAAAAAAAAATGGCAAAAAGAATAGGGTTTAGAGAGTCTAATCTAAGCCTAAGAAATCAAGAGACAGTAAGGACTTAGTGAAGCGAAATAAACCACATTTTGTTTCGCCTCCTGTTGGACAACATACGCAAAAATGGGTGCAATCTTCAAAGGGGTTGTGAGAATGATATTCACACCTCGGATAAGGTTGAAGTTAGGCTTCCACACTTAGGAGCTCAGGCTAACTTTACGCATCGGATAAAAATCATTCATCCGAAGAAAGTATGAGCTACATGTTGTGACCTTTTCACACATCGCCCCATCGCTGATGGGGACCCCCAGTTGCCTGCTAGTTTTTAGGGTTTTGTCTCCTTGCAACGGTTACGAGAGATCACTTTGCTTAGAGTTTCCATTCAGTTCGCCAAGAGTCATCCAAGCCAAGTCAGGAATTCATGTTTGAATCAGTGCGTAGACGTCATGGAAGCGCTCGAGAGAAGGCCAAAGAGGCAGAATCGGTATGGGGTATTCAGCCACAGAGACTTCTCCTATTTTTAAAGGAAAAAGTTACTTTTGGTTGTTACATTTTAGCATTTTACTGGTTGAAAAGCTGGGGTTCCCTTTTAGGGTTGCTTTTTTCTCTTTTAGAAAGTTTCTATTTTTTAGAAAGTTTCGCACGAAGATTTCTATTTTCGGAAGAGGTTTCTATTTTACAAGAAGAGTCAGGTTGAAAGCACTTTCGGAAGTTCCGAAAAGCTCACAGAACTCTCAGGAAAATCAAAAGTAAAATTTGAAAAATTTGCAAAAAAAAGTTCAAAAAAACATGAAAATCAGACCAAAAACGTTCAAAAATCTGGAAAAACCAGTCAAAACCAGTCAAGATCAATCAGATCTGAAGATGAAATCATGAAAATCAGTTCTAAAATGGTGAAGTTTGTGAGAAATTTGTGCAAGTCTGGAAAATTCGCCATGAAGGAAGATGTATGAAGGTCTGGAAGGTCATGGAACTCGCCCAGCAGCTTAGAAGGATGTCCAAAGAAGTCTTGAAGTTCGCCCAGCTTTCTTGAAGGCACATCCTAGGACTCTTCAAAGTCCGCCATGCATATGCCCATCAGCTTCAAAGTCCGCCATGCACCTTGGGACAATATCCTTGCATCTCATGAAGTTTGCCATGCATATTGGAGGCATATCCTTGGACCTTCTAAAGTCCGCTCAAGGCCATCCTTGATTCCTTTGAAGTCCGCCATCTCATGAAGGATATCCTAACACCTTCTAAAGTCCGCCATCCTTGTCCAAGCATCATCCAAAGTCCGCCATCCACTAAGAGGTTCGTCCAAAAAGGCTCCAAAGTCCGCCAAATGTCAAGGAGGATATCCTAATGCCACCTAAAGTCCGCCCTTGATGTGCTAAAGACCCTCAAAGTCCGCCATATGCAAGAAGGACGTCCAAAGTGCTTGTGAAGTCCGCCCTTAAAAGGTGGGACTTGGCTGAAAGCTATCCAAAGTCCACCTAGGCATGAAAGTAAGGAAAAATCAAAATATTTGCTAAGTGTTGGCGCCCAGCTAGGGAGAATTTTGAAATCTGGTTAAGTATGAGGGCCTAAAAGGGTAGAAAATCCTTTCCAAAGGGATAAAAGGATGAACAAATGCTAAAATGTTAAGGGAATTCGCCCTAGAAAAAAGGGGACGTCCAAGATGCTCATCCCAAAGACTTAAGAGAAGTCCATCATGCACTTGGAAGAAGTTGGTAAAATAGCAAAGACATCCATGACGTTCGTCCAAGATGTCAAGGAAGTCCGCCCAAGATGATAAGATGGTAAGATTTTTGGCTAAGTGTCAAGGCCAAATCCAAAGAAAAGTTCGAGAATTCGCCTAAGTATAGAGGCTAATGGATAAGAAATGAAGATTTTGGCTAGACATCCGGACATTTTTGAGAGGACAAATGCCAAGATTGAAGGGACAAATGCTAAAGAGGATTGGGATATGGCGAAGAATGGAACGGAATATGCCTAACACAATGAGGGAAAAAGAGGCAAAATTTGCCTAAGTATGGAAAAGGCGAAGAAATTGTCAACTTTGGCTAAAGAAAAATGCACAAGGTAAAGGGAAAGGAAGGAGCGTCCTTGACCAAAAGGATGAAGAATATATCAGACGTCAGGAAGATTCAGCCGGCAAAGACATTCGGACAAGGATATTGCCTAGAAAAATTCGACCGAGCAAGGAAATATTTGACTTTGGCAGAGCAAAAGAAGCTTAAAATCTCGCTTCGGCAAAGAAAAATGAGGATCTGGCAATGAAATCTTTGAAAGCCCGGAATGAAACTGAATTTTGGTTTGAAACAGGCCAATGAAATTAAGGACCAATCGGAAAATACCTCTCGATAAGAAAAGCAAGGAAGGGCGTACAAGAGATAGCCAGGGAGTTAAAGAGCCAGGCGGAGTTTAAGATTAAATTAAAATATTTTAATAATTAATTCTCAACTATTTGGAATTTAAAAATGTAGATAGAGATAAAATTTTGATTGCAATTAGAAGAAAAGGCAGTACTTCTGCGACCAAAGATAAATCGGTAGAAAGATTATTCATCTACCCGAATTTAATTAAAGATTTAATGTTTTATTTAAAAATTCGAAAAAATAAAAAAGATAAGCATTAAATGAAAAAAATCGAATTTTTGAAGATCAAGGAGATTTGTCCGGATAAGTTCGAGACTGAGCCTTGTCGGAAAATAAAAGGAAAGTTGCCTGTTTGGAAAATGAAAACAAATCGAGGATCGAGAAGAAAGATGGCAGTTGCTAAATCGAATTCAATCTTTCAGCATTATAATGAGTTTCAGCAACTCATTTTTCCACACACAGCTGAAGAGAAATTTGATCTTTCTCGAAATCGTCAGGCAATCAATTCATCAATCGGCAAAGTCGGATTGTCCAGAAGGATAAGCAGTGTTATGCTAAAGAACTTTTCGCAGGAAAAGGAAAAGAGTTTTTCAAAGCTGAATTCTTCTTGAAGAGGGGCGCACTTTTCAAAAAAATCAGATTTTTAAATCTGATTTGTATTTAACGATCCTTCTCTGAGGTTTGGTGATTGATCAATTAAATTTGCTATCTTTTTATGCCCTGTCATCTTGACGAAGTTCTGGCAAGAATTTTCAACTCCATTCAAGTCACTTTCAGCTTGCTTTTTCGCAGCAAATTAATTGTTTGAACAGCTGAAAGTCAATTTTTCGAATCCAAGGCACGAGGTTTAAATTATTTTAAAGGTCTTTATAGTAATGTTAATTTTATGACTGCAGGTTGATGGACACGGCGGACAGATCATCAAGGAAGCTGAAAATGAAGTTTGCCAACAAGGGTGCCCAGAAGGAGACCAAAGTCATCTCAAAGTGGAAGAATGTTGTAGATACTGACCTTGGGCACGTTGACTTTGACGAATTCAAGCAAAGAGTATACGGTCAGAAGGGACTTCCCACGGCAATAGCCAGAAGAATGGTCAGAAACGGGATATTCCAAGCAGCTGGATTCCCTCCGGCAATGGATTGTGCAGAGTTAATGGTGGAGTGTGCTCGCCATTATGATGCCCAAAAGAGACAGATCAACGCCCCTGACGGACGAGTCTTGGCACATTTGAACGAAGTTGTAATCCAAGAAACCTTCGGCATCCCTGAGCATTCAAGAACGGTCTATAAGACCAAAGAAGAAACCAAGATGCTATATGACAGCAAGTCAGATTTGTGCGCCACCACAATCAACAAGGTGTGGATGGACAAGCCAAAACCATCAATCAAGAAGATGCCCAAGAGACCTCGCCGCACGGATTTCAAGGAAGATTTTGGAGATATTGTGCTGATGCTGAACAGGATCGCAGGCAATCCGCAGGGCGCCTTCTTTGAGAGCTGGATGTACTACTTCATCGACGAAGTCACCTCTGGAGTCAAGATGTTTAACTGGTCACGAATGATAAGTGACAACCTCCATGAGCAACTGATCAACCTTGAAGAGACCAAGTCTTTTCACATGAGTTCATATGTGATATACCTGTTGGCCAGATCATACAAATATCCAGGATTGATCTGCAAAGGCAAAATTGGCAACGGAGAGAACGAGCTCAAGCCTTACGACTGCTATCCTCAGCTCCAGTTGAAGGAGAAGACTCACTTCAGGAGGGTGCATGATGCATTCCTAATGCATATCACCAGAAAGCTTCAGGGAGGAGTGCACCAAAGGCTGAGCCATGAAGCAAAAAGTCTTATCAGCAAATATGGGTCTTGGTTCATCCAATTCCCTAAATTCACATATATTAGGATCCAGGGATTTACTGGAAATCCCTATAAATTGCCTATCTATCCGACTAATCGGATGGTATTGCTCGAGGTTTTGAGACAATTAGAAGAGTACCAGAATATTCAGAGGCCGACCAAGAAGGCGTCCGTCACATTCCCTTTCTTCATCGGGAACATGCTAGAGTACTGCCCATCCGCCCAAGCAGCTGAGAGTGCACGGTTGGAGATCCAATGGTACCCTTTCGCGGCATACAAGTCCAGGGTCAATTATGACCCACATCATAACTTTATCTAGGACTGATGGAAGGAAAGATATATAAGCCTGAAGCAGGCGGAGGATTGGCCAGGCCAAATCTTTGCGTGAATCGAGATCGGTGGAAGATGTGGTCGGGATGTCGCGGTGGTTCGCCGAAGTGTCGAGTTCATCCGTGCACAGACAACTACAAGGCGATGAAACCCATATTCTGACCTGCGCTTCGAAGCCGACTCACCCTCTCGATTGAAGTGAAATTGAGCGAACGCGTAGACCTAGCACTTTCATGAGGCGGTGGCAAGTATTGATACCGGTGGTGGGTTACGATAATTATTCAGGGAATTGAGAGACAAAAGGAATCCAGCTCACGCCTCTGATCTGATGGCCGCGTCCCGAAGTCCTATATTCCTCTATGTAGCGGTATCGGAGAGAAAAGAAAAGAAATAGTGCCAAGTACAGAACCTGTTTCCAAGAAGCATAAAGGAGGACCTTCTCGGTCAGCGGCGTCCAGGAATGTTGACCATTTGGTGGCTAATATAGACGACTCCTTGGTTGAGATGCTCGAACCTCTTGCAGCTCAGGAAGTGAACAATGAACCTATCCAAATAGATGATGAAGAGCCTGCATCACCAGCAGGCACAGAGATTTTAGGTTCAGACAATGACATGGATGTCCGGGATAATGACTTAGAGGAAGGAATGATTTCCGCCCTCAGAGGAGTCATGGATGTTCCAAAGCGAGGGCGAGGAACTGATAGAGGATGGCATTGAGCAGTCAACCATTCAGGTAGCTCTATTGAAAAGGATAAGAAAGTTAAATTACTGCTGAGGAGGCTCAGCAGGAGAAGAAGGGCGATATTGCGATTTCTTGGCAAGATTAGAACAAGTTGCTACCAAGAAGCCCGCCAAGAAGTTTTCCACCATCCAGAGGAACGAGACAGGTAACCGTTCCGTGCACATTGCAGTACCTACAGTGGACAAACCACAGGACGAAATCACTCCGCAGGAGTATGCTATCACCACTGTTGACCTTGGTCCGACCTCGAAAGGTCAGGAAGTAGAAGAGTTAGATAATTCCGTCTCGACCATTAAAGCGAGACTGGAAAAAGAAGTGGCCAAGAAGAAGGAATATAAGAATGAGGTCAAACGTCTCAAAGAATATATCCAGCATTTGACCCAGCCGCTAGATCAGGGCAATGCAACTGTTCCTCCTCTCCTAAATTCATCACAGGAGATGACTCAGGAAGTTGAGCATGGAATGGTGACAGCCAGGGAAGCACAAGACTGGATGGCAGGTGAGGGCATGGAAGCTGCCTTGTTCATGGAAAGGTTGGCGCTTGCTTATGGACGAACCTCTTCGTTTCTTTCCAGGTTGATGGATATGGCAGAGACATGGGATGGTATCCGGGATATGCAAGAGAGGCTTATTCCGAGCCTTAGAATTTTGAAGAGCACTCTGAGGGAGGAGTTAGTTGATAAAAGGGTGATCGCTGCAGGGGCAGCATATGATTTTCATCACTGGTTTTGGGCAGTGACAATAAGAGAAGAAGTCTTGGAGAAGGCGAGAATCGATGGGCTTGGAATTGAAGAGCAGGTTAGGAAAATCCAGGAGAAGATGTGCATGATAACTACAGATGTGTTCGACCGTGAAGTCATCCGGGAGAACGACATGCAGTTAGAGAGACTGAAGCAAAAAGTTCAAGAAACTTTCTTCTCGACCATTGGACCGTTTTCGAAGCAGGACTTCACGAGAGTGGCAAGACTCTCATCCATTCGAAAGGAATTTGAGAAGCAGGAGGCAGATTGGGAAAGTACCTTTGCCAGATGCGCCGAGAAGTTGGACGGACTAGAATTCCGGATCAGCATGTTACCTCCTGTCACGATGGACGAAGTCATTGCCGTAGTGTCCAGATTCGCCAAGCACAATGCCACTCAAATGGATAAGGACACCTCTCCTTGATTATAGCTGGAACTGCCACTTTTCTGATAGTTTTCTGATGGATAACTCTTGTTGTTTTGGGAAACCCTAATTAGGGTTTGGTTGTAACAATCTGGGCCGTTAATCTTGTTTAAATCTCGGCCGTCTATTTCATTTTTGGAGCTCTATATAAACTAGTGCTCTCTCATTTTCATTTTGTGTGGAGACTTGTTATGTATATTGTCGCATTGAGACTATTTTGAATGATAAAAGCTCTTGAGCATGATTTGCCTTGAATCACTTCTTATTGTTGAATAGTAAGCGAGGTTACATATTATCTTCCGCCATAGATTAGAATTAAAGTTAGATTAAATAGAATTTGCTTTGAAAAGTTGTTAAATTGGATGAAAGATTGATCGTATCGACTCATTGGTGAAGTGTAGCTCATACTTTCTTCGGATGAATGATTTTCATCCGATGCGTAAAGTTACCCTGAGCTCCTAAGTGTGGAAGCCTAACTTCAACCTCATTCGAGGTGTGAAAATTATTCTCACAAACCCCTTGAAGATTGCACCCACTTTGCGTATGTTGTCCTGCAGGAGGCGAAACAAAGTGTGGTTTATTTCGCTTCACCAAGTCCTTACTGTCTCTTGATTTCTTAGGTTTAGATTAGACTCTCTAAACCCTATTCTTTTGCCATTTTTTTTGAGATCCATTGAAAGTCCCAACTAAGAGCCCTCAATGATACATCTCCTAAGTCCTGAACTTGCAAAAATATTCTTACGTAAGTCCCCTTGTTCATTACCAGCAAATCACAACGACCACTGAACTTATCCACACGTCGAGACCCGACTAAAGAAACCTTGGAATCGCCATATGATCTTCTTTGCAATCTTAGCATACGCGGTGGTTTTTCAAGAGAGGATAAAGTGTCTTTGGACATTTTTATTCTGAATGTTTGGTGGATGATAAAACACACATCAACACTACACTTCACCAATGAGTCGATACGATCGATCTTTCATCCAATTTAACAACTTTTGAAAGCAAATTCTATTTAATCTAACTTTAATTCTAATCTATGGCGGAAGATAATATGTAACCTCGCTTACTATTCAACAATAAGAAGTGATTCAAGGCAAATCATGCTCAAGAGCTTTTATCATTCAAAATAGTCTCAATGTGACAATATACATAACAAGTCTCCACACAAAATGAAAATGAGAGAGCACTAGTTTATATAGAGCTCCAAAAATGAAATAGACGGCCGAGATTTAAACAAGATTAACGGCCCAGATTGTTACAACCAAACCCTAATTAGGGTTTCCCAAAACAACAAGAGTTAACCATCAGAAAACTATCAGAAAAGTGGCAGTTCCAGCTATAATCAAGGAGAGGCGTCCTTATCCATTTGAGTGGCATTGTGCTTGGCGAATATGGACACTACTGCAATGACCTCGTCCATCGTGACAGGCGGCAGCATGCTGATCCGGAATTCGAGTCCGTCCAACTTCTCAGCACATCTGGCAAAGGTACTTTCCCAATCTGCCTCCCGCTTCTCAAATTCCTTTCGAATGGATGAGAGTCTTGCCACTCTCGTGAAGTCCTGCTTCGAAAACGGTCCAGTGGTCAAGAAGAAAGTTTCTTGAACTTTTTGCTTCAGTCTCTCTAACTGCATGTCGTTCTCCCGGATGATCTCACGGTCGAACATGTCTGAAGCTATCCTGCAAATCTTCTCCTGAATTCCTTTGACCTGCTCTTCAATTCCAAGCCCATCAATTCTCGCCTTCTCCAATACTTCTTCTCTTATTGTCACTGCCCAAAACCAGTGATGAAAATCATATGCTGCCCCTGCAGCAATCACCTTTTTATCAACTAACTCCTCCCTCGGAGTGCTTTTCAAAATCCTAAGGCTCGGAATAAGCCTTTCTTGCATATCCAGGATACCATCCCATGTCTCTGCCATATCCATCAACCTAGAAAGAAACGAAGAGGTTCGTCCATAAGCAAGCGCCAACCTCTCCATGAACAAGGCAGCTTCCATTCCTTCACCTGCCATCCAGTCTTGCGCTTCCCTGGCTGTCACCATTCCATGCTCAACTTCCTGAGTCATCTCCTGTGATGAATTGAGGAGAGGAGGAACAGTTGCATTGCCCTGATCAAGTGGTTGGGTCAAATGATGAATATATTCTTTGAGACGTTCGACCTCCTTCTTGTACTCCTTCTTCTTGGCCACTTCTTTTTCCAGTCTCGCTTTGATGGTCGAGACAGAATTATCTAACTCTTCTACTTCCTGACCTTTCGAGGTCGGACCAAGGTCAACAGTGGTGATAGCATACTCCTGCGGAGTGATTTCGTCCTGTGGCTTGTCCACTGTAGGTACTGCAATGTGCACGGAACGGTTACCTGTCTCGTTCCTCTGGATGGTGGAAAACTTCTTGGCGGGCTTTTTGGTAGCAACTTGTTCTAATCTTGCCAAGAAATCGGCAGTATCATCTTCTTCTTCCTGTTGAGCCTCAGCAGGCACCTGGATTTTCATTCTTTCCAACAGCCAGTCTGGAATGGTCGACTGTTCGATGCCATCCTCTACTTGAACTTCCTCCTCAATCGGAACATCGACTATCCCTCTGAGGGCAGAAATCATTCCTTCCTCTAAGTCATTGTCCCGGGCTTCTATGTCATTGTCTGAACCGTAAATCTCTGTGCCTGTTGGTGATACAGGCTCTTCATCATCTAATTGGATAGGTTCATTGTTCACTTCTTGAGCTGCAAGAGGTTCGAGCATCTCAACCAAGGAGTCGTCTATATTAGCCACCAAATGGTCAACATTCCTGGACGCCGCTGACCGAGAAGGTCCTCCTTTATGCTTCTTGGAAACAGGTTCTGCACTTGGCACCATTTCTTTTCTTTTCTCTCCAATCCCAACCAAGTCTTGATGGGATGCCCCGGCATTAGAGGAATATGATTTTGATTCGCTCAACAGATCATATGTGAGCGTGATTCCTTTTTGTCTCAATTCCTGAACATGATCATCAACCCACCACTGAGAATATTTCGTCACTGGCCTCATTAGGGTGGCTAGGTCTGCATGCTCTGGCTCTGACCACTTCGCTGGAGGGAGAGGTCTGCTTTCCTCAAAGCGAGGCTGGACATGGTTTCCATCGTCTTGTAGCTGGTCAGGCACTCGACAGAACTCGATTGTTCTCATGAAATCCACGGACATCCTGGACCACATCTTCCGTCTGATCTCGTATTCATCGGCAGCATTTGCCCAATAATCCTCCAGTTCCGTTCTGTGCTTATATCTTCTTCCTTCCACTGTCCGGATATTATGATGTGGGTCATAATTGACCCTGGACTTGTATGCCGTGAAAGGGTACCATTGGATCTCCAGCCGTGCACTCTCAGCTGCTTGGGCGGATGGGCAGTACTCTAGCATGTTCCCGATGAAGAAAGGGAATGTGACGGACGCTTTCTTGGTCGGCCTCTGAATATTCTGGTACTCTTCTAATTGTCTCAAAACCTCGAGCAATACCATCCGATTAGTCGGATAGATAGGCAATTTATAGGGATTTCCAGTAAATCCCTGGATCCTGATATATGTGAATTTCGGGAATTGGATGAACCAAGACCCGTATTTGCTGATAAGGCTTTTCGCTTCATGGCTCAGCCTTTGATGTATTCCTCCTTGGAGCTTTCTGGTGATATGCATTAGGAATGCATCATGCACCCTCCTGAAGTGAGTCTTCTCCTTCAACTGGAGCTGAGGATAGCAGTCGTAAGGCTTGAGCTCGTTCTCCCCGTTGCCAATTTTGCCTTTGCAGATCAATCCTGGATATTTGTATGATCTGGCCAACAGGTATATCACATATGAACTCATGTGAAAAGACTTGGTCTCTTCAAGGTTGATCAGTTGCTCATGGAGGTTGTCACTTATCATTCGTGACCAGTTAAACATCTTGACTCCGGAGGTGACTTCGTCGATGAAGTAGTACATCCAGCTCTCAAAGAAGGCGCCCTGCGGATTGCCAGCAATTCTGTTAAGCATCAGCACAATATCTCCAAAATCTTCCTTGAAATCCGTGCGGCGAGGTCTCTTGGGCATCTTCTTGATTGATGGTTTTGGCTTGTCCATCCACACCTTGTTGACTGTGGTGGCGCACAAATCTGACTTGCTGTCATATAGCATCTTGGTTTCTTCTTTGGTCTTATAGACCGTTCTTGAATGCTCAGGGATGCCGAAGGTTTCTTGGATTACAACTTCGTTCAAATGTGCCAAGACTCGTCCGTCAGGGGCGATGATCTGTCTCTTTTGGGCATCATAATGGCGAGCACACTCCACCATTAACTCTGCACAATCCATTGCCGGAGGGAATCCAGCTGCTTGGAATATCCCGTTTCTGACCATTCTTCTGGCTATTGCCGTGGGAAGTCCCTTCTGACCGTATACTCTTTGCTTGAATTCGTCAAAGTCCACATGTCCGAGGTCAGTGTCCATGACATTTTTCCACTTTGAGATGACCTTGGTCTCCTTCTGGGCACCCTTGTTGGCGAACTTCATTTTCAGCTTCCTTGATGATCTGTCCGCCGTGTCCGTCAACCTGCAGTCATAAAATTAACATTAATATAAAGACCTTTAAAATAATTTAAACCTCGTGCCTTGGATTTGAAAAATTGACTTTCAGCTGTTCAAACAATTAATTTGCTGCGAAAAAGCAAGCTGAAAGTGACTTGAATGGAATTGAAAATCTTGCCAGAACTTCGTCAAGATGACAGGGCATAAAAAGATAACAATTTTAATTAACCAATCCTCAAACCTCAGTGAAGGATCGTCAAATGCAAATCAGATTTTAAAATCTGATTTTTTTGAAAAGTGCGCCCCTCTTCAAGAAGAATTCAGCTTTGAAAAACTCTTTTTCTTTTCCCGCGAAAAAATTCCTCAGCATAACACTGCTTATCCTTCTGGACAATCCGACTTTGCCGATTGATGAATTGATTGCCTGACGATTTCGAGAAAGATTAAATTTCTCTTCAGCTGTGTGTGAAAAAAAATGAGTTGCTGAAACTCATTATAATGTTGAAGGATTGAATTCGATTTAGCAACTGCCATCTTTCTTCTTGATCCTCGATTTGTTTTCATTTTCCAAATAGGCAACTTTCCTTTTATTTTCCGACAAGGCTCAGTCTCGAACTTATCCGGACAAATCTCCTTGATCTTCAAAAATTCGATTTTTCATTTGATGCTTATCTTTGATTTTTCGAATTTTTTAAATAAACGTTAAATTTTATTTTTTTAATTAAATTCGTGATGAATTTAATTTTTCTCGCTGGATTTCATCTTTGCCTGGCATACTTCATTTTCTTCTGATTCGTGTCTGGCAAATTTGATTCCGTCCAAGGTATTTTTAAATTCCAAATAGTTGAGAATTAATTATTAAAATATTAAAATATTTTAATTAATTCCAACCCGTTCGTCTTGGACCCATGGCTATCTCGATTGTTCTTCCGTTTTTCTTGGCTGAGAGTGTATTTTCCGATTTCGTCCTTAATTTCGTCTAGCCAAACCAAAATTCAAGCCATTCCGTCAAAGATTTCATTGCCAGATCCTCATTTTTCTTTGCCGAAGCGAGATTTTAAGCTTCTTTTGCTCTGTCAAAGTCAAATATTTCCTTGCTCGGTCGAATTTTTCTAGGCAATATCCTTGTCCGAATGTCTTTGCCGGTTGAATTTTCCTGACGTCTGACATATTCTTCATCCTTTTGGTCAAGGACGATCTTTCCTTTCCCTTTACCTCGTGCATTTTTCTTTAGCCAAAGTTGACAATTTCTTCGCCTTTTCCATACTTAGGCAAATTTTGCCTCTTTTTCCCTCATCGTGTTAGGCATATTCCGTTCCATTCTTCGCCATGTCCCAATCCTCCTTAGCATTTGTCCTTTCAATCTTGGCATTTGTCCTCTCAAAAATGTCCGGATGTCTAGCCAAAATCTTCATTTCTTATCCATTAGCCTCTATACTTAGGCGAATTCTCGAACTTTTCTTTGGATTTGGCCTTGACACTTAGCCAAAAATCTTACCATCTTATCATCTTGGGCGGACTTCCTTGACATCTTGGACGAACGTCATGGATGTCTTTGCTATTTTACCAACTTCTTCCAAGTGCATGGTGGACATCTCTTAAGTTTTTTGGAATGAGCATCTTGGACGTCCCTTTTTTCTAGGGCGAATTCCCTTAACATTTTAGCATTTGTTCATCCTTTGGAAAGGATTTTCCACCCTTTTATACTTAGTAAATTTCAAAATTCTCCCTAGCTGGGCGCCAACACTTAGCAAATATTTTGATTTTTCCTTACTTTCATGCCTAGGCGGACTTTGGATAGCTTTCAGCCAAGTCCCACCTTTTAAGGGCGGACTTCACAAGCACTTCGGACGTCCTTCTTGCATATGGCGGACTTTGAGGGTCTTTAGCACATCAAGGGCGGACTTTAGGTGGCATTAGGATATCCTCCTTGACATTTGGCGGACTTTGGAGCCTTTTTGGACGAACCTCTTAGTGGATGGCGGACTTTGGATGATGCTTGGACAAGGATGGCGGACTTTAGAAGGTGTTAGGATATCCTTTTTGGCAGATGGCGGACTTCATCAATACTTTGGACATACCTTCAAGCTTAAGGCGGACTTCCAAGGGGTCTAGGATGGAGATGGCGGACTTCATGAGATGCAAGGATATTGTCCCAAGGTGCATGGCGGACTTCCTTGGTCTTTTGGACGTGCTTCAAGATGCAAGGCGGACTTTGAAGGGGTCAAGGACGAACCTCAAGATGCAAGGGCGGACTTTGGAGCATACATGGACATGCATCTTAAGCTTAAGGCGGACTTTGAGACCTCTTTGACATTTTTTCTATCCTTCCTCAATCCTTCTTCCATGGCGAATTCTCCAGATTTGAACAGATTTCTCACAAACTTCACCATTTTTGATTTGATTTTCACGATTTCACCTTCAGATCTGATTGATCTTGAACTGGTTTTGACTGGTTTTTCCAGATTTTTGAACGTTTTTGGTCCGATTTTCATGTTTTTTGAACTTTTTTTTGCAAATTTTTCAAATTTTTCAAATTTTTACTTTTTTGATTTTCTAAGAGTTCTGGTGAGTTTTTTGAACTTCTGAGTGCATTTTCAGAACTCGGGACCCTTCTAAAGATAGAAACTTTCAAAAATAGAAACTTTCCAAAAATAGAAACTTTCTAAAAATAGAAAAAGCAACCCTAAAAAATAGGGAACCTTGTTTGGTCCAAAAATGCCAAAAATGAAAAATCGAAAAAGCAACCTTTCCTAAAAAATAGGAAGTCTCAGAATTGACCGAATTCACAGTCGATCTTCGTTTCCTAGGCCTTCTGAGCGCTTCCATGACATCTACGCACAGATTCAAGCATGAATTCCTGACTTGGCTTGGATAACTCTCGGCAAACCAACTGGAAACTCTAAGCAAAGTGATCTTTCGTAACCGTTGCAAGGAGACAAAACCCTAAAAACTAGCAGGCAACTGGGGGTCCCCATCAGCGATGGGGCGATGTGTGAAAAGGTCACAACAACACTTCTATTGCTCACTCATCCTACTCAGCCAAGATGGTGAATGGTTTGAAGGTTGAAGACAGATTCGAAGGTGCAACAAATTTGACTTCATGGAGATTTAGGATCATGCTCACCTTGCGTGAAAATGATCTGAGTGACCTCTTGGAGCCTAGCATTTCTGAACCTGAGGAGGCAGAAGAAAAGGAGTGGCTGAAGAAAGACATCAAAGCAATGAAGATTCTGGTTGACTCAGTCAAGGATCATATTGTTCCTATCATTTCAAAGTTGAAGACAGCAAGAGACATGCTCAAGACCTTGGAAGAGATGTACGAAGTCAACAATACCAGCCGAGCTCTTGCACTAAAGCATCAATTGCATCATGTGAAGATGGCAAAGGGAGAGTCAGTTACTGCATACTTCATGAGGATTTCTAATTTGAGAGACCAGCTCTCAACAATTGGGAATATAGTTGATGATAAGGATTTAACCATGCTCGCCCTCAATGGGCTGCCTTTGTCTTGGGAATCCTTCATTCAAGGAATCAGTGCAAGATTGAAACTGCCTAAGTTTGATCGCCTAAGATTTGATTGCATTCAAGAAGAATCAAGGTTGGTGGCAAGAGGCGTTGGTCAAAGTTCAAAGAATGAAGACATTCATGTTCTCGCCTCCCATGTCTCAAAGAAGAAGGGAAAAGATGGAAAGAAAGGTTTCTTCAAGAGGAATCGGGACAAGGGAAATGATAATGCACCTCCATCCAAGAAGAAGAGGGATATGTCCAAGATTCAATGTTTTAGGTGTGATGAGTTTGGGCACTTCGCCAAGGATTGCCCAACTAGGCCTAATCAGCATGCTTCATTTGCAGATGCGAATAAGTCCTCTCCTTAGAAGGACTCTAGAGAATTTCTATTTTGAATCATGGGCCTGTGTTCAAGCCGTAAAAGGTTGTGTGTTGATCTATGCTTAAAATCAGCGTATCTTACAAAATAGATAAGTATTCCTTGTTTGATAAGTTGTATTTTTTTTATCTTGGATCTTGTGTGAGTAGTATAAGGAGATTGTTATTTCTCTTGAATTGTGATTTCTATGACAAAGATCCTTTGAAGATTTCAATTTATCTATTGTGAGTTGATTCATACTAATCAGGTAGATCCTTGAAGTATGACTTTGAGATGAAATAAAGAAAAGAGAAGAGATTTGCATTTTTGTTGTGATAGGTTGATCACATCGATATCCTTCTCCAATGCATGCTTTGTGATAGAATCTTGAACTCTTGAGAGAGTTGGTTCTACATGCTAATCGCTTAATACATTCAAGAAATCTGTAGTTGTGCAGATCATTCTTTTGTTGTGCAGAGTTTGGCACTCTCAAGAGGAGTAAAAGATGAACGAAAGAATTATATCAAATTATATAGAGATAAGTTCTTTATCCATTCAGTTTAATCTTTGGATATATTTCTCTTTCAGAATGATTTACTTATTCATGTTCTAACATTTATAGAGAAATTCCTATGTGTTCATACTTAACCTGAGATAGTAAAACGTGTATGATTCCAGTCTTGATATTTCCTTGGATAATCATAAACTGTTAGTAATCTCTCCCTAAATACTTTGTGAATAGCTAGTGATGAGAGATTGCTTAAGCAATGAAAAGATTGAGGCATCTTACGAGGAAGTCAAGCCAACCAAAGGAATGATCAAGCATGTAGTCACAATTTGCAGCCATGAGACTGAATTGGTGGCCAGAGGGAGTTCACTTCCAGAAGACTTCTTTGCGAATTCTAAAGCAGGGATCAAGAGGGAGTCCTGTAACTTACTGAGAAGAAGTGTAGATTGCAGCATTGCAAGGCCAAGTATATAAAGATTCAGAGGGAGCCTATTGAACCTATAGAAGATGATTGTGCTGCAGATCAAAAGGGAACCTCTAGCAATTGCTTCAGTTGAGTTCCGCCATGATTTCCTGGTGCAGCAGGAAGCAGTCCTCTGTGGCACTGAGTACAGCAAAGACCGAGTACATTGCAGCCTGTGTGGCAGCTTGAGAAGCAGTGTGGCTTCGAAGCTCCTAAGCTCCTGGTAGGATTTTTTGGACTATCAATGGAGTCTAATATTATTCATGGTGAGTTGTGTGAAGCCCTCTGTCAATCCTGTGGTTCATGACAGCTCCAAGCATGTTGAGATCAAGTACTGCGGAAGGCGGTACAATTGAGGTACATCAACACTGATGAGCTGATGGTAGATATTCTCACCCAGCTTCTCGCCAGGATAGAGTTTGTACACTTTTGAGACAAGCTTGGTGTTGATGCGTGTTTTGTGACACACCAAACATCTAGAATAAAAAGAATGCCCAAAGGCAGCTCTATCCTCTCTTAAAAAATTACCTCTTATGCTAAGATTGCTAGAAAGGTCATACGGTAATTGCAATGTTCCGTTTTGGGGGATGGACAAGCTCAATGGATGATGTGATATGCTGGTTTCACAAAGGGACCTTGAATAATGAACTTACTGAAAGTAGGGATTTGGATTGATGTAACGTTGAATGCTCTCATATTTTGGGATTTTCGGTTTGGAATGAAATAAAAGGAAAAGGGATGAGGGTTAAGAAACTAGATTTATGCAAAACTACTCCTACGAACTTAAGAGACAAATGCTGGATAGTGAAATTTAAACCAATCTTTGCTTCGCCAAGCACAGTACTACAACTAGACAAAGACGGTGCAATCTTCAATGGGTTTACAAAAGATATCCTATTACACAATACCACCATCAATTTGATCAATGCATATAGGTAATAGAATTCAGGTCAAGCAATTTCAATGTTCAGACTAACCTTACACATCAAATTGAAAATCATTCAATTGAAAAAGGTATGAACTAATTCCACTATTTCCAACACTATCAATCTTTCATTCATCTAAAAATACTTGAAAACAATTTAATCTATTTGAAGAAATCATGAAACCATGCGGGCTCATAAAAATAACAAATGCTCAACTCTGAATCCACTTATTATTTAAACAGCAATAGTTGCAACAATTTCATAAGTCTCTCCCTGAATAAATGAAATGAGTGGGGTTTATATAGGCACCCCAATTACAAAGCAACGGCCAAGATTTGAATTTGAGATCAATGGCCAAGATTAAACTTGATAAACCCTAACCCTAAAAAGCATAACCAACTCAAAGGACACATGGCGCAAGTAGAACAAGCCACTTGTAGTATGGAAAATGATGACACCCTGCAAATCATTCGAGCAAGTGGGAATCCAGAATGCAATTCCCTTTGGATCGCTCCCTAACTGCAAATGCAAGAAATTTGGCTAACACAGAATCAAGTTCCTCCATTGAGATACTTGGCATAGAATCCAGTTGCACTCCGATCACGTCCAAGGTTTCAAGGCACTGAGCGAAAGTACTTTCCCATCTAGCCTCCTGCTTCTGAAAGTTATCCATGAAGGTCAAAAGGGAAGACATATCATCAAGCTGATTCTCTGTAATAACCTGCACTTCCTTGAAGTAAATGTTCATCACGCTTTTCTTTAGTCCTTCTAAATCTAAGCCATTTGCATCATGATGCTCCTGTCCTGTCAATCCTTCAAGAGAAGTGAGGATTTTGAACTGAATTTTCTCAACTGCACTCCGTATAGCAGCACATTCTTCCTTCATTCTGTCATATGTCTTCTTTTTAGCCAATAAGGAATGATACCACCTGCTGAAATCATATGAGGCTCCTTCCTCGATAACACCTTCCTGGATCAATATTTGCAAGGAAACTTCCTTTAGAACCCTCAAACGAGGTATCACTTTGTCCTGTACGTACTGGAAATCTTCCCAATTGTCCTCAACTTGACTAACTTCAGTCACAAGCAAGGTAGATCTGTCATAAGTTTGGGCGCACTTCTCTAAGAATTGCTCCATCTGTTTTGAAATATTGGTCACCCAACTCTTGGTTGCTTGACTCGTGATCCTCATAGCTTCAAGAACATCAACAGATTCTGGAGTAAGAGATGGTGGTGGAATAAAAGCTGCATTTTCTTGGCGCAAAGGGGCTGTTAGCTGCTGAATAAACTCCATTAGCCTCAGATTTTCTAACTCCAGCCTTTCTTTCTTCTCCTCGGTTTTATCGAACTTCTCCTTGATGGCTTTGGAAGTGTCTGCCAACTCATGGAAATCTTGATCTATCGTGGTTGGCCCAATGTCCAACGTCGTAACTTCGTAATCCATAGGAGTAATCTGATCTCTTGGCTTATCAATTTTCGGGACTGCCACCTGTAAGATCCTGGATCCTGCATCATTCCTGGTAATCTGAGAATACTTCTTAGGCTTCTTCGGCATTTTAGCTTTGCCAATTCTCTCTAGGAAGTCTTGTATGCTCTCAACTGGTTGAACTTCATCCAGTGGTCTGGACTTCTTCATCAAACTTTCGGTTAACCAATCTGAGATTGTGGATAATTCCATCCCATCTTCTAACTGAACATCATCATTAATTCCTTTTAGAGCAGAAATTACCTCATCTCCTAGCTCTTCATTGTTCTCAAGGATCTCAGTATCTCCTGCGCCTTCAATCATCAAAGTATCATCTCCTTCTAAACACTCAGTGGAGGCTTGATTTTGGAGAGAATCCAACTGTTCTAACTCCTGAAACTCGATTTCTTGCTCATGGCTTGGCTCGATATCAACAATGGATACCTTTTCAATTACTCCAACTGACAAAGTACTTGAAGATGATGGATTTTCAGTCACTTTTTGTTTCTTACTCTCCAATTCTCCGCTAGCTGATTCCTTTTCCTTTGTGTGAAGGTTTTCACTCACCACCTTCCTTTTGCTAGGATACGAAAGTTCATCAAGACTTTCGCCAATTGCTTCCTCCTGGCTTTCCTTATTGCTCAACGTGGCATAAGTAAGAGAAATTCCATCTTTTCTCAACTTGCTGATCTGACTGTCTACCCATTCCCTTGAGTAAGCAATAATGTCCTTCATCAATGTGTTCAAATCGGTCAACTCAGGTTGTGTCCAGTTAGGCAATAGGATAGGCTTATCTTTTTCTTGTTCAAATTGAGGATGAATGTAGTCCCCGTTGTCCTTTACTTGATCTGGTATAGGGAATAAGTCGCACCTTTTTACAAGTTCAATTGGAATTCTGGACCAAGTCTTCTTCCTGACTCCATACTCGTCCATCAAGTTAGACCAGTAATCTTCAATCTGCATAACATGAAGGGATTTCTTCCCGTGAATTCTCAGGTATGGATCATAATCGGACCTCGGATTATAAGTGCTGAATTTATAAAATTGCAACTCTACCCTTGCTGTTTTGGCTGATTGTAATGAAGGGCAGACTTCTAGCATTTTTCCAATTGCAATTGGAAAATCCACTCCTTGCTTGTTCTTTTTCGCCTGAATGGAGTCTACACATGCCAGTTGCCTTGCAACTTCAAGCATAACAATTTTGTCTGTTGGATACCGAGGAAGTCTGTATAGAGCATCCGAGAATCCATGAATTCTTATATAAGTAAATGTCGGAAACTGGATAAACCAAGACTCGAACTTGTCAAGCATCACCATAGCTTCTTTAGATAGCCTCCTTTGCACTGCTCCTTGAAGAACTCGCGTGATATACATAAGGAAGGCATCATTTGTTATCTTGAAATTGTCCTTGTAATGTAGTTGGAGCTGCGGGTAACAATCATATGCCTTGAGCTGATCCCTTCGAATTCCAACTTCCCCTTTACAAATCAGTCCGCTGCACTTAGTGAACCGTGCCAAAATATAAACCACATAAGAACTCAAGTAGAAGGTTTTGGTCTTCTCTAGGTTTCTCAATTGGAAATCGATATTATCACTTATTAACTTAGCCCAATTTATTGCCTCCATTCCCAATACGATCTCCTCCACGTATGAAAACATCCATACTTCAAAGAAGGCTCCTTGAGAAGTTCCCATAATCCTGTTTAGCATATGAATCATATCACTGTATTCTATCTTAAAATCCGTGCAAATTAATCTCTTTGGCAACTTGGAGCGATGTCTTTTGGGTTCCTTGATCCAGTTAGAATTAACTATGTCCATACAGGATTCCTTGGCTTGATCGAACATGACCTGTGATTCCTGTTGAGTCCTGTTCAACATTTTTCGGCGATGGGGAATACCAAATACTTCCCTGACTGAATCCTCTGTAAAGTACGCTAAGGTGATCCCATTGGGTGTTTTTATGGATCTTGTCTGAGGATTGTACCTTCTAGCACACTCAACCATTAACTCATTGCACTGAACTGCAGGTGGAAATCCTGCTGCTTGATGAAGTCCGGACTTAACAATATTTGCAGCAATAGGCATAGGCATTTCGTTTTGTGTGCCAAACATCCTTCTCTTGTGTTGAATTGCATTAAATTGCTCAAAGTTTGTATCTGCCACTTTCTTCCACTTCGAAGATAACTGGGATTTTGGATAAAATTCTTTGAGGACTTCCTTTACTTGAGCTTTCCTGACTCCACCTCCCACACTCTTTGGAGAAGACATTGCGCCTGTAAGAAGCTCGAAGTTAGAAAATTTTAATAAATTTGTAAAAAGGCGATTTCTTGGCTGGAGAAATAATTAAAAAATAATTTAAAAATCCAGAACTTGATTAAAGGCTGTTAAAGAATAAATTCTTAATGAAATTGATCCGCCTTTATTATCTTTAAAGAGCATTCATGGAAATTTAAATAATTTTCTGGATTTTTAAAGGTTTATACTGAAGTTTTCTCAAATCCACAATGAACAAATCCTTCTCCCTTCTAAAATCGCCAATGATAACCTTGCAGTTGCTTGAAGAAAATCTGAAATGGAAGAGGAAAAAATCGAACTCTTATGTTCTGGAACTTAAGAAAAATCCGCTTGCAGCTGAAAAAGACGTCTTTCTCTTGAGAGAGCTTTGCCTATAAAAAATTCGACTTTGCAAATAATGAAAATAAGCTCACAAGATTATCTTTTATAATGAAACCTTTCCAAATTGATTTAGGTCGACTTCTTCTTCTCATTGGATGTTTTTGCTTTAAAAACGAAAAAGCAATCTTATCGTGATCTTTGACTTTTCAAACAAGGCGTCCCTTTTGGCTTGACAACTAAGTTTTAAAATAAAACTTAAGTTATTTCTTTTATTATTGCCTTTAGTAAAATTCGACCCTCAAGCGGAATTTTGACTTTTCAACTGGAATTTTCACTTACCAAAGTGATTTTACCTTAGAAAATTTTCGATTCTTTCTTGAAAAATTCGACTTTCAACTGGATTTTTCCACTTCCCAACTAGAATTTCACTTCAACTTAAATTTCCTAAAGTCCAGTTCAATATTTCCTTTGCCTTAGTCGATTTTCACTTTGTCCAACTGGAATTTCGAACTCTCCAATTGGATTTTCTTGTGGAAGGCGAATTTTCTCAAATAGATAAATTTTAGTTGGATTTTTTCAAGATTTCTCTTTGATAAACGGATTTTCCAACTGGATTTTTCGAAGTTTCAACTGGATTTTTTAAATGGCGCACCTCTTCCAGACTTAGGCTAATTTTATCATGATTTGCTTGCTTTTTATGATTTTTCAATGATTTTCTAAGGCGCGATTTTGTCCAGTTGATTTTTTACCTTTGCATGCGCCTTTTTCTTGCTTTTCTCATGATTTTTCAACCTCTGCTTGATTTTTGCTTGCTTTTTAGTTCCAAAAATGGAAACTTTTAACTCTAATGCCAATGACAGCTAGCACTTTCTAAAAATAGAAACTTACTAAAAATAGAAAAAAGCAAAAAGCAACTTTCTAAAAATAGTAAATTCCAGATTGGGCCAAAAATACCAAAAACGAAAAAAGCAAAAAGCAAAAAAGCAGAATCCCTAAAAAATAGGAAGTGTCAGAATTGAGCGAAAGCACAGGCGATCCTCGTCTGCAAGGTCCTCTGAACACTTCTATGACGTTTATGTTCAGTTTCAAGCCCAAATTCCCAACTTGGCTCGGATGATGACTCCAGACTTTGACATGGGATTCCCAGTGACCAGAGACTATGAAATTGCTACCCAAAGCTAAACCCTAAGAGCAAACCAGCGAGGGCCCCCGTTTGCAATGGGGCGATGTGTGAAAAAAGGTCACAACACTTGGTATGGTGGAGAATCCAGCTTTGACTGAGTATGAATCTCAGTATCAGTGAGTCTTGCTTAATGAGTTCTTCTCAGTGAGAGAAGTTCGAGGTGAAATCCCTTGTTAATGCATTTTCTTCTGTGACGGAAGAATTTGAGGTGAAAGCCCTCGTTTCCACCCTGTGAGCTGAGTCATGGTGGATATCATGTGTGCGACTCCATGACATATGTTGTACTTGTGTTTCACCCTCTGGGAGAGCCATGGTGAAAGTCACGATGAGGTGACAACATCACGCAAGTGATGAACACTTGTACTTACTATTGCACTTTCTTCTGTGACGGAAGAATTTGAGGTGAAAGCCCTCGTTTCCACCCTTTGAGCTGAGTCATGGTGGATGTCATGTGTGTGACTCCATGACAACATCACGTGAGAGAGTCCGTGATGATCTTCTTGTACTTCACCCTCTGGGAGAGCCATGGTGAAAGTCACGTTGAGGTGACAATATCACGCAAGTGATGAACACTTGTGCATACCACACATGGATGTAGCCATGATGGTTGATATCACTTAAGGTGATATGCTTTCACAATGAGGTGATATACCATTTAACACATGGATGTAGCCATGATGTTCGTTATCACATTGAGGTGATACTTCTCTCTTTATATCTGATTGTAGGCAATGATGGCTGATGGATCTCATATTGAGATGACTTATATTGTGCAGCTGGAAGTTCTCTCCCTAGCTGAGAGGGAGTGTTAATGATATAGCAGCTTCGGTAGCTCCTTCCAGCTCAGCTCCTTCGTGGAAATATAACTGAATGATAGCCGTTGGCTATTCAAGTTATATTTATTACTATTATTGTTTATCTTCATAGCCGACATGAGAAGATATTAATTCATCTTGAAGCCGACATCAAGAAGACATTTAATGCGTGGTTATGATTTGAGGCCGACCTCTTGTGAAGAGGCATGCATAATATTTATCTAGGCCGACTTCATATGCAATCCTTTTAAGGCAGACATGAAGGATTAGGTTCATTCCACTCACTTGTATTTATATTCAGTTGTTCATCCATTCCAGTCAGTTTTTGATATATACTGAAGTCCGATCTTAGCTATCATTCAAGTGCGAACACAGTTGATGATTATATACGAATTTGTCTATGATCTAAGTCCGAACACAGCCGATGATTATATGCGAATTTGTCCATGATCTAAGTCCGAACACAGTCGATGGTAATGTGCGAACTTGGTTGAGATCTAAGTGCGAATTCACCAGCTCCGTGATATCAATCAGTGCGATTTCAAGGTACAGATTGAAGTGATTCTTATCAGCCTGCAATATACTCAAGTGTGAATATAACAAGCAATTGCTAATACAATATTACAAGGGCGAACATTCACAGTGTTGTGCGAATCCAAGATTGAAGAAAAATCAGTGCATGATTTGAAGACTTCTCAGTGCAGATTGAACATTATCGGATCTATGTTCTGATATTGCCAGGTGTTTTCTAGAATCTATTATTTGTCATTCATTATTGCCAGGTATCGGTCTTGTGTTAGACCTCATTGTAATTTGTAAAATTGCCACTGTTGCATCAAATATAAGAGAGATCTTTGTTGCTGGGTTTTTCTCCCTCAAGAGGAGGGTTTTCCCAGGGTATATGCTATGTTATTTTGTCTGATTTCGAATTATTTTTTGTGCATTTAATCTGTTCACCTAAATTTAACAGTTTTGATATTCAATTCATTCGATATTCTTCAATCATTCAGTCATTGGTGCGAGTTCTCTATAAGGCAGATTGAGTTCATCATCTAGAGGAGATTGACATATTGTTGGCTGAGATTATCTTTATTAGATTGTCTCAACCTGTTATTATATTGCATCAGATTGGAGTGCATGTGATGGGCCTCCATATCGGCCTCTCTTGTAAAGGATTTTATATTTGTGATTCAATATATAAGTGATATTTTTGCTGGGTTTTTCTCCCTTAAGTGGAGGGTTTTCCCAGGGTATCTGCTGTGTTATTGTGTCTGATTTTGAATTAATTTTCTGTGCATTACATCTGATCTTAAAACTAACATGGTATCAGAGCAGGTTTGTGTGAGGATCCGATCAGATTTCATTGATTATTCAGAAGCAACAAATCATCTATAGAAGGATATAGATTGTAAGAGGCATGTTTTATTGAGCCGACAACCCAACAAGAGTTCGATGGCTTTTGTCTCTCCACTCTATATTGCCGCTAGTAAGGAACAAGTCCAAAGTGTGAAGCATGCAATGCATCAATCATAGGCGTTTAACACTAAATCATCTTTGAGCAAAGGCAAAGGGTTTGGCCTGCGATTATTGTATCTGTTAGCACTTATTACTGATGTGTATACAAATGTGTCTCAGATCGACATATCTCTGTCACCAGTTTTTGATTCTTAGTTATCTCTATGGTCATTAATTTCTAAGAGATTGCCGATTCTATATTCCATTGTGTGGTTGAACTGTGATTGGTTCTAGCAATATTCTTATGTGTTGAATCTAGCCATCCTATGTGAAGTTGAGCCGCAAGGTTGTGTTTAGAATCTGAGTAGTTCAGCGACGGAGGTATCTTCTCATTCTCAGTGACATTTTGAAGATAGCATCTAGAGCCCGCGTTCTTCATTTGCATCGCTTCATCCAGGGCTTGCAAGACATCCAGATTCCTTATTTTGGTTGAGCACCATATCCATTCTTAGTGCGAACTCCTCTTGTTGAATACAGCTCGCAATCTCAGAGCCTTGTGATTAATTAACCTTACTGTTAAGAGATCTCATTGGCGTCATCATTTGATCGATCTACAGGGAGTTATCAAGTATATCGTTGATTATTGAGAGTATTGAGTATGTTGATACAGTGAAGGAATGAACCTGTATTGTTCTTGGCCTTCTATCTATTTCACATCTTTTGAGCTCAAATATTATTTTTTTACTGGGTCATCTTCTTGTCCCTGGATACATTTCTGGCATTAAGGAAAAGTCACCTTGACCTGTGATTGCTAAGGGCGATGATCAGTTGATCTGTGTTTCATTGGAAGGTTGATGTGATCCTGACCAATTGGTGTGGTCATACTGGGTCTCAACCTTGAGACTTCTAGAATGAGGAGTTTATGAATTCTATCCCTGACCTTAAGTGCAAGATCAGTAATGATCAATTGATGGACTGCAAGGAATTCAAATCTAGCAAGAGATAAGTATTTGTTTTTTTTGTTGTTTATATTTTTTGTGAAACTCAGTCTGTTGAGCTGTGTAGATCGGATAAAGTTTATAAGTGACCTTATTCATCTCTAACACTCTGGGTGTTGCTAATAAGCATGTTGCATAATCTGGTGGATTGCAGCTGGAAATGAAGTGCATCGTAAATTTGAACGGTCAAAGCCCATGTTCAAATTTAACCTTGCCAGGGGCCTGTGTTCAAACCGTGAAGGTTGTGGACAAATCTGAGCACAAGAGCAACGTATCTTACTGTGATCATTAACTGCATCCATCAAAATATTTAGAGATAAGTATTCTTTGTTTGCTGAGTTATATCATTTATTGGATCTTGTAAAGAGAGATAGTGGCTTTTCTTGAAATGTGTTCACTAGCATTTGAAGATCTCATTTATTGCAAGTTATTTCATGCTGGTTGTGAAAGATTTTTGAGTGTGACCCTCAAATAAAAAGAGAATTGCATTCTCGATGGTGATTAGTTGGTCACATCATTATCATTCTCTGATGCATGAACTGTGATAGAGCCTTTAACTCTTGGAGAGAGTTGGTTCTACATGCTAACTGCATAATGCATTCAAAAAATCTGTAGTTGTGCATATTATATTTTATTGTGCTGAGTTTAACACTCTCAAGAGGAGTAAAAGATGGAAGAAAGAGTTATATCAAATTTAAATAAAGATAAGTTTCTTTATCCCTTCATTCTGATCTTTTGATATATTTCTCTTTAGGTTGATTTATTTATTTATGTTTTAACATTTTTCATAAATTCTTATGTATTCATGCTATAACTTGGAATAGTAAACCTTGTATAATTCTAGCCTTGATATTCTTTGGATAGTTGTAAACTGTTAGTAATTTCTCTCCAAAATGCTTTTAGGACAGTTCTAGGAGCAAGAAGGTGATGAGAGATTGCTTGAGGCATCTTGTGAGGAAGTCATGCCAACCAAAGAAATGATCAAGCATGAAGTCACAACTTGCAGCCATGGGACTGAGTTGGTGGCTAGAGGGAGCTCACTTCCAGAAGTCTTCTTTGCAATCTCTGAAGCAGGGATCAAGAGGGAGATCTGTGACTCACTGAGAAGAAGTGAAGGTTGTAGTGTTTCAAGGCCAAGTGTTAAATCCTTGAAAGACCTCTTTAGCTGCTGAGATCAGAATTGCACAAGACAGTCATCTGTATTTGATATTGGTAGCTCTGCAAACCTATTCAAAATAGAGTGATCTGTAATAAGGTCGAGGAGGTCTACCCTAAAATCTCTACAGTACCAGAGGTGTGCACTGGAAAACATTTATCTAAGGCAAGCGTTGCAGGCAATCTTGGATGATGAGGTCAAAAGGTTGATGCAAGTACTTAAAGATTCAGAGGGAGCCTACTAAACCTAAAGAAGATGGTAATCTAGTTGATCTTGGTTCTTTATGTTGATTTATGAAATCAAATTTTTTCAGAAGCTTAAGGAAGCTGCAGCTAGTTCAGATTTGGTGGATCCTACTATGTACAGACAGTTGATTGGATCCTTGATGTATCTAGTTAATACTAGACCAAATTGCAAGCAAATTCATTTAGTTGCAGCGAAGCTTATCCTGAGATACTTGCGTGGCACAGTTGGATATGGGCTGAGGTATTCTTCAGGTGTGGATTTTGAAGGTGCATGCTTATACTGATTCTGATTGGGCAGGGTGTGTCACTGATCAGAAGAGCACCTCTGGATGTTGTCTCAGTTGGGGTTTGTGATGATATCCTAGTGCAACAGGAAACAGTCATCTGTAGCGTTGAGTACAACAGAGGCAGAGTATATTGCAGCTTGTATGGCAACTCGGGAAGCAGTGTGGCTTCGTAACAAGATTGTTTGGACAATCAATGAAGCCTACTATCATTCATTGTGATAACCAGAGCTGTGTGAAGCTTTCTGTCAATCCTGTGTTCCATGACAAAACTAAGCATGTTGAGATCAAATACCACTATATCAGAGACATGGTATTGAGGAAATCTATACAGTTGAAGTATATCAGCACTGATGAGTAGACGACAAACATTCTCACCAAGCCTCTCTCCAGAATAAAGTTTGTGTACTTTCGAGATAAGCTTGGTATGGTGGAGAATCTAGCCTTAACTAAAAAAGAGTCTCAGTATCAGTGATCCTTTGTAATGAGTTCTTCTTTGTAAGAGAAGTTTGAGGTGAAATCCCTTGATAATGAGTTCTTTGTGTGAGAAGTTCGAGGTGAAATCCCTTGGTAATGAGTTCTCTTAAAGAGAAGTTCGAGGTGAAATCCCTTGATTCCACCCTCTAGGAGAGCCATGGTGGATGTCATGTGTGTGACTCCATGATAGCATCACGTGAGAGAGTCCGTGATGATTTTCTTGTACTTGTGTTTTCACCCTCTGGGAGAGCCATGGTGAAAGTCATGTTGAGGTGACAACATCACGCAAGTGATGAACACTTGTACATACCATACATGGTTGTAGCCATTATGGTTGATATCATGTTGAGGTGATATCTAATATCATTATGAGGTGATATTCTTTTTTTCCACTTATGGTTGTAGCCATAGTGGTAGACATCACGATGAGGTGATATGTCTTGTGCAGCTAGAAGTATCATCCCTAGCTGAGAGGGAGTGTTGATGTTATTAGCAGCGTTGGGCTGTTTCTTCTAGATCAGCGATTGGAGGTAATTCAAATGTAGCCTAACGGCTATTTGAATTATATATTTATCTTGGCTGACATGGGGCGCATGAAGAGATACGTCTTTCACTAAATAATGTTTATATGAGGAGGCATGTTTTTTGTTTGTAATAGCCAACCTTGAAGTGGTGCGATTCTTCTTCAAGGCTGACTCATTTTGAATAGACACATCCCTTCCTCATTGTGTATATATGCTCGATGGATCTTCCTTGTTTCGGCATTTAGTTCATTCAATATTCTTCATTCATTTAGTCATTGGCGCGAGTTCTCTATAAGGCAGATTTCATCATCTAGAGATTGACAGATTGTTGGTTGAGATTATCTTTATCAGATTGTCTCAACCTGTTATTATATTGCATCAGATTGGAGTGCATGTGATAGGCCTCCATATCGGCCTCTATTGTAAAGGATTTTATATTTGTGATTCAATATATAAGTGATATATTGTTGCTGGGTTTTTCTCCCTCAAGTGGAGGGTTTTCCTAGGGTATCTGCTGTGTTATTGTGTCTGATTTTGAATTAATTTTCTGTGCATTACATCTGATCTTAAAACTAACAACTATCCACTTGAGTCTTTGCTAGTATCTTGAAATCCTCAAGCTCAACAAATTCCTCATTAGCAGCAATCCAATCATTCTCTGGATCAATCTCATCAAGGTCAATTGGCTCATCATCCTCAACAATACTTGTTTTTGTCCACATAGAAATTAGTCTTGGCCTTACAAGTGAAAAAGTTAATGAATACAATTTCAACTAACTGCAAATATATTTAAATTCTAACCTTGAGCTTTCTTTAGCTTCAAGCAGAGGTTGTGGTGAACAAACACCAAGTCATTCATCTATTGTTGTGTTAGCCGATTGCGTTTCTTGGAGTGTATGTGTTCAAAAATACTCCAAGTACACTCACAAGCGGATGAACTGCATGGCTGGCTTAAAATGCATCTCGCCATCCATCTAAGGTGTTTGGTTTCAAGACCAAAATAATTCCACCATTGTGCTGCAAAAACACATTACATGGAGATGATATAATGTAAGAATATCTTCAAATAATCTTAACAATTAATGATCATGTCCACAAAATAGAGACTTTCACAAGTTTATATAGTCTACCTGGTAGCAAGGTCTTCCTGCCTTCGATGGCAGCCTTAGATGAGAGAAAACTCTTTGCTTGCTTGTACATTCCTAACTCTCCCATAGCTGCCTGTAATTGTTCTGAGGTAGGAAACATTTTTTCCATGCTTATGAGCAAGCGTGAAACCTCACCATCATCATGTCTAAATAAGATTCATAGAACAAACTTGGCTTAAGGTAGTATCTTGCAGCATGGAGAGGAGAATGCATTTGTCGGTCCCATCTTCTATCAATTATGTCCCATAATGGCATATACCCGTCCTTGTCATTTTGCATCGTACCCCTCATCACCTCCTTGGTCCTATCCATGGCCTCATACAAATATCCCATGGGGGATTTATCCCCATCCATTAGTCTCAAAACTTCTACTAGAGGCTTTGACAATTATACAACTTGTTTAGCTGCATCCCAAAAACTAGAAGAGTACATGTACTCTGCCACTGCTCTGCCATCTACTAGATTTGCAAAGCCAGACTCCATCCACTCATTTGAAACAAACATTCGTTTCAAATTCATTTTTTGTTGGCAAAGAGTTTGTAGTGCAAGGAAGTGTGTTGCAAATCTTGTCAGCCCTGGTCGAACTAGCTCCTTGCCCTCAGTGAAAGTACGCATCATGTACAAAACCCTTGTGTGATCATAAATGAATTTTGTAATATTGCGGGCCTTTTGCAATACCACCTTAACCCATTCAAGTTTTCCAATGTCCTCAAAGGTTAGATCAAGGCAATGTGCTACACATGGGGTTAAAAATATAGAGGGGTATTTGTCTGTGAAGAGTCTCCCAGTAGCTACACGAGTTGCACCATTGTCTGTAATAAATTGAACTACATTTGGTGGCCCTACTATTTTGACCACCATATCAAACATATCGAACAATGCAACTGCAGATTTTATTGTATCCAATGCATCCTCAGATTTTAGAAATATAGTACCAATCTCACAAGAGACAAGGAAGTTGATGAGGGTTTGATTCCTTCTGTCTGCCCATCCATGTGACATTATGGTGCAACCAGTCTTTTCCCACACTAGTTCATGCTCCTTAAAAACATCTTTAATATCCTGTACTGCATCATTGAGCATATTGACCCTCAATGTCTCGTAAGATGGGGCTTTGAACCCAGGACCCGTAGTTGCAATAGCATCCACCATACCTTGCCAATATGGTGATCTAGCAACATGAAATGGCAAGCTAGAGTAGTACCAAAAGTTTCCAATCGCCTTCCTTGCTTGTTCATGGACATTCTTCCTCCATCTTATACTCTCCAAAGTGGTCTGTGATCCTGGTGTAGTACAAGGTGCAAAGAAAGCATTAACGTTTCCTCCATCTGTGTTTGGGCCACGTGTCATAGAAGGTGTTGACCTTGATTCCCTCAAAAACTCATTTGCACCATCTTCCTGACCCTGATTCCCTCTAGCATATGTAGAATTAGAACCTACTTCAACCCTGGTTCTTGCCTTTTTTGTCTTGTTCTTAGGAATGGCATGAAGAGCCTGTTTTGCTTGATAAGTGACATCTGTAGGGCATGATGGACATGGAGTGCTATTATTTCCCGGCTCCTTTGCCAAGTGCCATTTGAAGTGATAAATGCCCCCGGTGATATCATTCAGACACCAGTTATATTTAACCTTTGTTATACCCAAAGCTGAAGTACAATGCATCCATGCAAAGTCTTTTGGACGTGGCATTATGATCAAATTTGCAATAAACATTTTAATTCAATCTACTTTGTGGGCATGAATAAAAGATGTCCATTGGTGTTTTTAGAGTGGGATAAAATTTATGTGTGTCTTAATTCGAATGTATGTCTTGGCTTGGATAGAAATATCAACTATAGATTGGCTTCAAGTGGCTTCACTAAAAGCAGTGACCACAGTAGCAAAACACTATGGTCGCTGCTATTAGTGAAGCCACTTGTAGTTAATTGCATAGTATTTTGAGAATCAATTGCTCTTTCTTTAAAAAAAAAAGCTTTCAATAGAAAATATTTTCTCAAAAAACCTCCAATGAAAATTTGAAAATCATTGTCAATTTGACAAGATTTCTAAATTAAACATCATCCACATATAGTCATGATTCTTCATATCATCCACTATGTTAAACACAGAGCACTGTATAACTATTTATCTTCCTAAAAAATTTAAATAAACGAATGCAGTATTAGAAGCAAAAAGAATGCATAGTAAATTAGTAATGATTGTATTTGATGTTAAACATAGTATTGATTGTAAGATATTTCAGACTTAATCCTTCAGGGTTCCACAATCCACAGGTTAAGAAGTTAGCTTCCAGTTACAAATGTGTACACACATCTTGAAATTCAAAATACTAACCTCTCAAAAACAGTTCACAACAGATAAATTTGAAATTGAAAATATTCACATCTCAAATGTAGGTCATCACAAATAAGATTGTTTACACAGAAATTGAAAAAATCAATGTTTCAAATTCAGATTACACATGTGCTTCAACAAAGATAAGTATGTAGTTATGCACACAAAAATTAAAGGGATCTACATCTTAAACCACATAATGTAGTTTGTCAAAGACAATCTTGTGTAAAGTGAAGTTATCTACATTGTCTGAAAATCACATATAAAAGTATGCACGTAGAAATTAAAAGGATATAAAATTGAGTACAAAATTTCTAAGATCAAAAAGAGATTAAAATTATGGGTGCTGAAATCAAAAAGATCAATATCTCTCAAAAATGGTCAAAATGAATGAGTACAACAAATAGAAAAATACAACATTTAAAACAATACAATGCAATTTAGGATAAAATTACTTAACATATATTGAAAAAGATCAAAATCTCTGTGGTTTATCAAAGATAAATTAAAAACTATCACTGTCTGAAACCACACAGTGTGTTTCAACAGATTAAAAAGCTATAAATGTCAGAAACCCACAATGTATTTCATCGCAGATAAACAAAAATTCAAACAAGCATTGAAATTTTAACCACCCAATATAGTTCATCAATGATAAACTGCAAGTAGAGAAATACAAAAGATAAATCATAAAAATACCAACTTTATTTAGGAAAGACTAAAAATTAGTACACAAAAAATTAAAAGATCAAAATTTAAAATCACAAAATGTGGTTTATCAAAGACTGTTCAGAGTCTAGAGAAACTCAAAAATTGAAAAAATACACCTCATTCATCAACAATAATTTTCTATACACGGTAAATGAAAAGATTTACGTTTTAAACAACACAATGGAACTCACAAAAGTTAAAATTGGCTGCACAAAAATTAAAAAAAGGCTTACATCTCATTAATCAATGATAATTTTGTGTGCATAGAAACTGAAAATGACATTTCAAAAATCGCGAAACTATTGGAACACAAAAAGAAAGAATGAAGATGCCTACCTGCAAATCCCGCGACTTGAGAGTAGACACGTGCCCACAAATCATCAGACGTCTTTAGAAATTCGCACCGAACTAAGAAAAGCCGAGATATTCGTGAAAGAGGAGAAATCCGCCATCTTTATAGCAAAAAATGTGTTTTTTTTCCTGCACGATTTATTCCCCTTTTTTTGTAGGAAAAATCGCGATTTTTTGACTATTTCAACGGTTTTTTTTTGGAGTTGACTGCCGAAAAAATTGGTAGGCTCAACAATTTAACAAAAATTGCGATTTTGGCAATTTTTACACAATTTATGCTTCTATGATTTGAACATTGAAAATACATGAACCAAATTTGCTCAAAACAATCAACACAATTTGACAAATTTTGTATAAACAGTGAATGACTTTCCAAATATGCTGGAGCTGATTTATATTAACAAAATATGTAGCAATAAGCTGAAATACAAAAAATATAAAAGTAAAACAATAGATACTCAAATTTGCAAACTTATCTCTGTATGCTAAAGCTCCTTCCTTCACAAATCTTGCAAACAAAATATGGAAGAACTATGTTGAAGACCAAACAATCTTTGAAGTGCATAAAGCAACCTGTGTATGAGATTGCCCTCGAGAAACCAAAGGGGTTTTGTCCTTAGATTGATGAATGAACAGAGGAGCTCAAACAATTTCGGTAGAGTTTCAGTATGTAAAATATGAGATCCTTAAATGAAGAGACTATTTGCATTTTATAGATGTTGAAGGCGCAATTTTGGTTTCAAATTCCAATGCACCTCTTCTCCTGCAAATAATAATTAATAATATTTTTAATATTCTCTCCAAAAATGCCCACAAAAAATATTTTATAACCTCCAATTAATTCTTGGCTAAAAATAGTCGATAACTCCATAAAAGTTTGTCATAGAATATGCCAAAACTTGTGTGAGTTACACAAGGTCCATGAAGAATCCCATGCCTCATTGGAAGTTGAAATGGACAGCCAAATGAGGACATACTAGCTACAAAATTAAATAAGATGTACAAAAATATTTACTTTAAGGATCCCAACTTGGTGAGGTCCTAACTCCTAGTCCAATGGGAAAAAATCAAACTTTTTTGGTGTGTTGGAAAGATCTTCCAAAGACCTATGCTGAAAAATGAAAATACAAGATTTTTGGACAAATTGGGCCCTAGAAATGCACTGGACACCTCCAAAAATGCAATTTATGAAAATATAAAAAATACCAAAACATTAAATATTAAATTGAAATTATTTTCCTATCAGGCTATCACTTTTCCCATGCCCGTGAGAAATATGGAATGGGATTTTGGGTCCTCAAGTTAGATTATTAGAAAGAGGACATTACACACATACGTGACTTGTGGGAAACCATCTACAATTTTGTACCATTACATATATGCATTAGAAGGGCCACTTGTCTCTATAGAGGCCCTGAGTTCATTTTTGTGTTTTGACAAGCAAGAAGTTGCTCAGTTGAATATCTAAAGCAGACTGTTTAGGAGATTCATCTGATATTGTCATCACTTCCCACATGGTGATTGCTTATGGTGTACTTCTATTACTTATGAATATAATCCCATTACATCTATATGATTTTGTGTTGGTGTTTTATAGCTTAGGGAGCTATTTTTTAGAGGCAGGTTGGCCTTCATGTATTAAATAATATCTATATTCCTTCTAAAAGCCGACCTAGAAGGGAGTTCTTTTGGTTTTGTATTTAAGGAGTATCAAGTCCTCTCATTTGGACATCATTTTTTCATTCAATTCACATCTTCCATAAGCAACAATTCACACCTCTAGTAGAAGTTCATTCATTTGAAACTCGCATCTTAGCAGCAATAGGAGTTCGCCATTAAGCAGTAGTTTGCTTTCTCCCAGGCAGGTCGAGTTTCTTCAACAACGGATTTATTTTAAGAAGTGTTTTTAGTCATCTTAAGGAGAAGTAATATATCTCTTTGTATGAGAATCGGCCATGCTTAGGGCCTGATTATTTTGTATGCAGAATGTTGCTCTTATTCATTTGATATATATATAAGAGAGATCATTTCTTGTTGGGTTTTTCTCCCTCGAGTAGGAGGGGTTTCTCAGGGTATCTTGTTGTGTTCATTGTCTCATGTGTTGCATTTTCTGCTTATTACATTTTTGTCCTATAAAACTAACATGGTATCAAAGTGGGTTTAAGACAAGACCTGATCAGATTTGTGTAAGCAGTAGAAGTCAATATCCTTGGAGATATTCGCCTCCCTCTCACCCATCCGGACAAATTAACAAAAGAAGGAATTAGAAGCTTGGTTGTTGCATTTATATGATCACATGGGATTGACATCGAATTTGCACAAGGGTTTGGACGGGATAATACCAATCACATCTTTGTTGCAAGGGAGGTATTGACAGTTTGGAAAGAGTCACTTCATGGAATTCTTAGGCATATTGGTTTACAATTGTTTCTACTGAGTGTGATTGGATTGTAGATAAATATATATTGACCTTGGAATACCAGCGTTTGGTCTTGCAGAAGAGATCACAATGAATCAATATGCAGCCCCCTACATGTCTCATTCTGATGTTTCCAACAATGTGTTTCGCTACAAAGATCATTGGATTAAAAGACTCCTTGAATTAAAAGTCTATCACTCTAGAAATATGAGTGAGTCTAAAGGAGAAGCCGTATACTGAGTGTATACTGTTATTCGGTGATGGCTGTGTGTGAAGAGAATACATCGGATCTGAAGTAGATTGTAGGTGCCTTCAATCTAGTGTGAATATTGAGCAAATTGAAGGAGATATAATGCCACATATGAGCAGATCCTAAGGAAAGATAAAAGCAGACTTGAAAAAGGGTTTAAGTGTAGCACTTAAGGAGATTATGATTTCAACAAGATAAGTTCTATTATTCCTTTAATTGATCTATCTAATGATATTTGCTATATGACTGCATGCTGCATTTGTAGTTTGATTTTATGAGCTATTATTAATCTCTCTAAATGCAAGATGGAGAGAGATTGCATAAACAATTCAAAGGAAGGAAGAGCTTGAGGCATTCTGTGAGGAAGTCATGCCGGCTGGAGAAATGAACAAACATGGAGTCATAGCTTGCAGCCTTGGGATTGAGTTGGTGGTGCATAACTCATGATTCTTCACTGGAGACATCTCTCGAGGGCACAAGGTTGGGTCAGCCTTGGATGAAGAATTTGCATCAGCAAAGAAGATTGAGAAAGATGAAGACACTAAACAACGAAGAACCTATACAGATTGTCATTGCGATCAGCTACTTCGAAGAGGAGGAAATGACATTTAGAGGGAATTAAATTCCGAGAATTCAAGACACGAGTTGAGATCATGTCTAAGAAGAGGATTAAAGTTCTGAGATTAGTCAATGGAGGGGAGTTCACTTCCAGAGGATTTCTTTGCAAACTCTGAGGCAGGGATCAAGAGGGAGTTTTGTGACTCACTGAGAAGAAGTGAAGGTGTCAGCTAAGTGGGTTGCTGTGTTGCAAGGCCAGGTGCTAAAATCCTTGGAAGACCTCTTCAACTGTAGAGAACAAAATTGCACAAGATAGTCAATCTGGATTTAACATTGGTAGCTCCGCAAACCTATTCAGAATAGGGGGATTTGGGATGAGGTCGAGAAGGACAGTCCTGAACTCTCGCAAGTCAATAGTGCTGAAGGTGTGCGTTGGAAACCGTTCCACTATGAAAAATCAAGAAAAACAAAATCACATGGCAAGGTTTGTTCCAAAAGATCCAGATAAAAGCAAGAAATTCATGGCATAAGCATCACCAAGCTCGCCTTGACATGAAGAATGGATGGCAGAAGAAAGATAAAATCCGCCATGGTCAAACTTGAAGGATGAAATGACAGGGTTGAAGCAAAGTCCGCTTAGAAGGAAATGGAAGATGGCATGCAAAACATGAAGTCCGCCCAAGCATGTCTTGCTAACCTTAAAGTCCGCCATGCTATGTCCAAGCACATGGCCAAGTCCGCTTGGAAGGAAGAGAAGCATGTCCAAGACTTGATGAAGTCCGCCTTTGGCATGAAGAGCATCATGCCTTGCCTGGAGTAAAGTCTGCCCAAGTTGAGGAGGAAAGTTGGCATGTCTAAGGCAATGTCAAGGCCGCCCAACCAAGAAGAAGGATGAGAAATGGAAAGCTAGTATTGAAGTCTGCCAAGGGATGTCCAAAGTAGCTCAAAGTCCGACTTACCTCTAGCAAGGAATGTCCAAAGCATCAAAAAGTCCGACTTACCTCTAGCAAGGAATGTGCAAAGCATCAGAAAGTCCGATTTACCTCAAGAAGGAATGTTCAAACCACTATAAAGTCCGACTTTGGCCAAAAAAGAAAATGTCTAAGTGTTGGTAAAGTCCGCCCAACACTTGGCCAAAATGGCAAGACAAGTCTAAAGTCCACCCAAGGGAAAATGCCTAAGTGTTCACCAAGTCCGCCATAAGAAGGAAGAGCTATGTCTAAACTACTGTCAAGTCCGCCTAAGGATGAAGATGCCTAAGCACAAGACAAGTCCGTTTGAAGGGAAATAACAAATGTCAAAGCTAGTTCAAAGTCCGCTCAAGCATAATATGACATGACAAGGTAAAGAAAAATGAGAAATGGCACAACACATGGAAAAGTCTGCCATGAATGAAGGTTTAATCAAGTTTGGAAGTCAGAAGATTTGTCCAACACTTAGAAAATTTTGAACACATAAAGAACCTAAAAGATTCCATGACAACACATGCGCCTATGTAGATAAAGAGAGGATATTTTGACTAACTATTGAAAAGAAAACAAGAGAAATAAAGAGGAAAAGTAAAGAGGAAATGAATAAAATCCTTGTCCAAGGATGGAGTCTGCCCTACTTAGCACAAGCCAAATTCAGCATTGAAGGTAGATCCATAGGCAAAGTTCATTCGAGCATGGAGATGGCCAAAATCTTGGCTAAGTGTTGAATAGTCCACATGAAGGTGTTACAAAATGAACTTGAATAGCCAAAATTTGGCTAAGTATGGGAAATACTTCACAGAGAAAATTCCAGTGTCCTCCATTGTGGCGATAGCACAGAGGAATTCTTCTCCAAATTCAAGGCACTTGAAAGAATTTCAAGGCATCAACAAAGAAAAGTCGAATTTCAAACATCTTGGGGGATTTCATCTACAATCCCAGACCTATTGAAAGAATCAGGGCAACTTCTTGAAGGATTTCATCTCCCGAAGAATTAAAGACAAGCTTCCAATCAGAATCAAATGGTGACAAGAAAAGTATTCCAAACAAATTTCCATTTTTTGATACAAATTGGAATCCAAGATCAAAGCTAGGAAGAAACAAGCTAGGACAAAGTTGTTGGCAAAGAAAAATATTCTAAGGTGAGTACAGGGGAAAAGAACAAAGTGACTGAGGACATCCAACATGCTGAAGTGGCGCCTCGTCATCTTCCAACCAATCAAATTGTTCCAAGTTAGCATGTCTAGATTCAATGCACCTGACATTCCATAATGCAACAATTTTCTATTTTATTGTTGGTTTATATTTAGCAGAAAGATAAGTGTCCCCAAATGTAATTTTCTCATTGGTCGAGAGGTAGTTGGTTGTGACAAACCCTAATTAGGGTCTTATTTTGTAATCTCGGCCATTGATTCTAAATCAATCTTGGCCATTAAATTGTAATTGGAGAGCCTATAAACTGAGCTCACCCCTCATTTGTAAAACATGGGAGCATGTTGCAAAACATGTTGAGATAAGTAAATTGTTGCATACAATTGCCAAAGTAATAAGTAATGCATTGTTCGAATTGATGGTGGTTACTTCTCTTATTTTGGAGTTTTGCATGGTTCGTATCCCTCATCATAGTTTAGATTTTATTTCATGTATGTTAGACAAATGCAAGATCTGATAAGTATTGATTTATGGTGAATCTTCCATTCATACTTTCTTTGAATGAATGATTTTCGTTCAATGCGTAAAGTTAGCCTGAGCTTACTTTGTGCATGCTTAACTTCTGTCTGGATAAATATTGTTCGATTTGATGCTAGTTATTCATGATGTGAAAATTATAAGCACACTCCCTTGAAGATTGCACCCACTTTGTGTAGTTGTCCTAAGTGTGGCGAAGCAAAGCGTGGTTATTGGTTTCACCAAGTCAATACCGTCTCTTGAATTCTTAGGAGTAGATTAGAACTTCTAGACCCTTGTCTCCTTTTTAGTTTGTTTGAAGGACCCAAACAATAGAGCATCATTGCCTAAACCTTCATTGTGAATTGAACAAGCCTAGCGTAAGTCCCTTTGTGTATTACCAGCATATCACAACGACCATTGAGCTTATCCACACATCAAGACCTGACAAAAGAAACCTTGGAATCGCCATATGATCTTTTTGCAATCTTAGCATATGCCGTGGTTTTTCAAGAGAGGATAGAGTGTCTTTGGACATTCTATTCTGTGTTTGGTGCGTAACAAAACGCACATCAACAGGACGTCATGTTGAGAGACTCCATGATGAGGTTATCTGGAAAATACCTCCCTAGCTAAGAGGGAGTGCTGGTGTTTTATTGCTTAGGGAGCTATTTTTTAGAGGCAGGTCGGCCTTCATGTATTAAATAATATCTATATTCCTTCTAAAAGCTGACCTAGAAGGGAGTTCTCTTGGTTTTTTATTTAAAGAGGATCAAGTCCTCTCATTTGGACATCATTTTTTCGTTCAATTCACATCTTCCATAAGCAGCAATTCGCACCTCTAGCAGAAGTTCATTCATCTAAAACTCACATCTTAGCAGCAGCAGGAGTTTGCCATTAAACAACAGTTTGCTTTCTCCCAGGTAGGTCGAGTTTCTTCAACAACAGATTCATTTTAAGAAGTGTTTTCAGTCATCTTAAGGAGAAGTAATATATCTCTTTGTATGAGAATTGGCTATGCTTAGGGCCTGATTATTTTGTATGCAGAATGCTGCTCTTATTCATTTGATATATATATATATATATAAGAGATCATTTCTTGTTGGGTTTTTCTCCCTTGAGTAGGAGGGTTTTCCCAGGGTATCTTGTTGTGTTCATTGTATCATGTGTTGCATTTTCTGCTTATTACATTTCTGTCCTATAAAACTAACATTTTGATCCTTGAGTGATTTATTGAACTGCTCACTAAATGTAATCCCATCTTTTGTGTGAATATACTTATCACTGTGGATGATTCTATTCTCTCTTTGCTGGCAACACTAGACTTGGAGTCACTAACATTCATGTTTTAAAATGCTATATGATGCAGTCAAGGAAAGAGAGCCAATTGAATGGCGACCTCCTTGCAGCAAGACTTCACAACATTTCTTTCAAGGATTCAACAAGTTATCTAATACACATGAAGAATCTAACCAAAGTGACATTTCAATGTAATAACACAAGTAAAGAGCACAACCATACACTACACAGATGAAACCTAGACAAGATGACTTTAGTAGACATTCAAGAGCATTATTTTTTGATTCAACCTTAGCTCCAAATTATTCCAAATTTCTCATCTGAAATCAGAAATAAAAATTGGAGACTAAACTGAAATACATACTGATTTATGAACCTAAAACTAGACACTGATACATAGGGAAAACTCCTAATTTCATAGATATCCTTGAAACAAGTTGACATCAAATCTCAGGGAAAATTTTGATCGAGTCTCCCCACACAAAACTCAGCTATTGTGAAAACAAGAAACCTACAAACTCTGAAAATAAAGGATGTAACAAATAAAATGACAGTGGGATGTCACAATTCCATACCCACTTTCCTACATCAACACTATCTTAAACCAAATTCCAACATTGAGCTCCCAGCCTGCAAACAACTCTTCAAAGGTCTTCTCTCACCTTCAACCTGCAATTAAACCTTAGGGAAGCTAACCAAACTCAGCTTCTTTATTCTTCTTTTACAACTTCTCTAAGTATGGCACTAATTAGAAGATTCTAGTCAACCAGTGAACAATGCAACTCCCAAATGCAGCTCTCTGAATGTGGTGCCATTCTTCCAAGGGGGTCAAGGTTTGAAGTCAAGGAGTCAATTTTTTAAGTCCCTTCAAATGCAGCATCAGTAATCAAGGATTAATGCAAAGTCAAGAATTTAAGTGTAACCACTATGTAGTTAACATGAAGAAGACTATGCATGCAAGATTCTCCTTCCAAAGTAACTTCCCTTCACACAAGCTCCCTAATAAGTGACACTGGCATGCAAACAGGGGTTACACATGCAAGTTGAATGGTCAACATGCAAGTGGACTACCAACCCAAGTGCCTTATGAGAAATTGTGAACCTTTGTTTTCCACTAGGTGTCATGAACTTTGGAACAAGTGTTAGTGTCCACCATGGATTCCTTATAAGATGAATGGAAAAATTGGGAGGAAAAATATTTGAATTTGAATTTGAAGTGTAAAGATTGCCTCGTGCACCTAGAAACACAAGGTTAGACCACAAAAATCCCAAAATTGCTACAAGATATCTTTTTGGTTGATGATGATGGCATAACCCCTGAGAGGCTTCTGCATCACCATAGAGTAACCAGCAAAGCCAATGATATCGATTTCTAGTTGCTTTGGTATATACCCTTTACATTTGCTGAGAATTATGTCATGGATTGCATGAATTATGACAACAGCAACATGGCTTGGCCATATTGTAAAAATCTTATGTGTTGAACACCAAACTGTAAATTAGTAATTGCATGTTGAAAACCAACCCACTTAAAATCTTGAACATGGTAACTATGTGAGCATGGTTCCAGGAGCATTTCATTTTTATTGGTTGGTATGGAATGAGATAAAGCCTTCTTGAGAGTTTTAGAACACCTACTGTGTGATAAAATGACTGTCCTTTGCAGCTGTGCTCTGAATTGTTGTCTTGTTTTTTACAATTCCTAGTTGCGTAAGAACATGTCACTTATAATGTTAACAACATTCAAGATTTTTTTTTGATTGATAAATTCCCCTGTAATGTGTCCTCCAGCTTAGTGCCATAACCAAGGGGTATCTTCTCTGTCAAATTTATCCAGGACTTGCAACTGGCCTCCATTGGAGTATGCCAAAACCAGAATTGGATGTTGGAGTTTACCTGATTCAACATTCGGCATTTGTATATTTAAGCATGCAACATGTCTACTGGAAATCGTAACACAGGTCTCCGCTATGAAACCTTGATGATTTACCACTTGAGCTCATCTCATTTGACCAGAACATTCCAGAGTTACTGAAGTAGAAAATACAACTAGTACCAGAAAAGGGATTTGCCTTTTTTCTGCATGATTCTATACATGTTACATTGTTTATACTGAGGATCTTGTCTTTTGGGCACCTGAAGAAATATTTCTTGCCAAAATTAAAATTATGTTGAATTGATTGTTAAAGTAAAAAGGGAAAACACTTTTACAATGTATGAATGGAATTTGTTTGGAAAATTTGACTACTATAGTATCTGCTTAAGTGACTATTTTTTATTAAGAGGGAGTTTATTATAACTTCACAACTTAGATACTGCATTATTTAGTATAGACCTGTTTTCATATGAAGGGTTGCTCTGTTGTGTGTGACTTGCTTAGCGGCGACTCAGAAGATAAAATATTATTTTCTCTTTCCTTAGGTTCTTTCTGAAACTCTGGGAGATGAGGAATTGTAATTTTTTTTACTAATAATTTTTAAGGCTTGTGTTGCTTGAGATACTGAGATCTTAAACTTTCAAGGCTTGAAATGGTTCTTGCTGTTTTGGCTAATAGGTTGGATTGTGTTTATTTTTAAATTTTCAGAAATAGAATGTCAAAGGGAGTGCAGCAGAGGTGAAGATTACCGGCTGATTAAACTAACAGTTTTTGATTATACTGTGAGTTGCTTTGATGCCTACCCTGGGGGTCTCTTCTTTTGATTTTTGTACTGTATTTCTTTGATAACAATCATTAGACTTAAGTGAGCAAGCCTTGAATCAATATATTCCCAGACATGATTTTTTTTGCAAAACTCCATCAAATTCTTGCCTTATAATTTCTGAACATTGTGCTTTGCATTTTGTTGACATCTTAGCAAGTATTTATATGTTGATAGTAAATATAAAAAAGTGGTTGTTATTCTGAAAACAATCTTTGAGCTTACCTGTGCTACTAAGTGATACTCCATGGTCATTATTAATATATTCCCTTTAACTAAGGGTTCCTATTATCATTTTTCACTTAACAAATTCGTAAATTCATTTCCAGTGTCTACAAGGTATTTCTACTTCAAGTACAAGGTGGTAGTGGAAATGGTTTTCTTACATGATACTCCTTTTATCTATTCTTGGAAATTTTCTTAGGTTATTTCTTTTGGTTTTGTTATGTACTAATATTGCATACCCATGGTAGGGCAGAGCAAGAAGGAAAAGGATGTCATGGTGGAGTGTAAAGGTCAAGATGCTGCTCGGTTCCAGAATGTTGATCATGTCCATGGGTATCCTTTAAATATTGGATTTTTGTTCAAAGCTTCTATATTCTCATGATCGCTTTCTCTGATTCTCATTACTAGTATTAAAATCATACCCTTTTTTGTAATGCTGAAAATTGTCACAACTCAGTTTCCTTTGATGTGCTCTACAAAATACAGTATCTGTTAGCAATTTTTTTATAACTTGGAGGTTGAATCTGGATCATTTGAGAACTAGTGATGCCAAGTTTTTCTACAGATGGGAGGAGGATGTTGTCTCCATGGTTGCAAAGAACAAAGAGAAGAACAATGAACTTTTCATTTCCTTCGAATGTGAGACTTTGAAATCTGAAAAGGATGCAGAAGACCATATTAATCATTATTTGCCTCATTTGATCGGACAGGAAGCTGTGGGTATGGTTCCATTAAAATTATAGAGTATCAGTGTAGATGCTGCATGCCAATCTGTGGATTGTTGTTTCCATCCTTAATTTAATCCCAGTTCAAAATTGACAAAGGCAGACTGACTTATTTTGCTGTTTGGCACTTTATATGCAGTGAATATTGGTACCATGAAAATCCGAGGACTGAACTTCAATTCAGATGATAATCAAGCAGATATGTTAGAGGACAAAGAGCTGGATATGGGGTTTTCTGTCACAGGAAGTGTTACAACTTGCAAATCAGAAAAGGATAACAAGTACAAAAAATCTGATTGTTCTGTTGGAAGCAACATGGCAAATGATTATGATTTATCAAATCTGTTGGGAGTTTATAAGCAAAAATCAACCAATCCAGAGGAAGATATGATTAAACAAATGCTGGCAGAGGAGCTTCAGGCAGAGGGTGTTACTGGAAACATCCCAGAAAATAAATGGGAAGATAGCTTGTTAGGCTGGAAAATAAAAAAACAAGTCTTACCATGAATTGAAGAATGATGGGATGATTGATTACTTGAAGGTGATGGCCATGTTTTTAATTCGTTGCCTATTGATTAAATACTTATTGAGTGATGTGAGGCTGTTTTACAGTTATAATGACAACTTCCATGCAGATAAAAACTTGCTGAATATGTAAATGTTATAGAAGCCATAATTGGGATGTGAGGTCATCTCAATGATGGTCTACACTGTATTGCATCCAAAAGAAGTGACCATTTTTTGTGTTCCAAAAGTCATTTCTATCTGGTAAAAACCTTGTCTGCCCATCTTGAGTCTTCTGCGCAAATAAGTTTAATTTTCTCTTTTATATTTCAGGCATTAGGTTGTCTCCTCATATTCTAGAGTATAATTATAGGGGCCATATATTTCATACAAAATTGACATTTTTCATGTTAATGAAGAATCTCAAAACTACCAAGTTCCAACCATAAAATTAGATTATAGAAGATCTCTGGAAGTGTTATGCAGTTGCACTTATAAGCTAATTAACACATTTCTGCACAATGTCCGGTCATGTTATCTGGGACTTAAACGGAAAGGAGTTGGAATGAACAGACCCCAGGGCCCAGAAGGTGTGAGCTCATTGCTGTAAATTACCACCATGTTGGGCAGTGTGTGAATGGAATTTGATGCCTGCTCCTAATATACTTTATACATATAAGAAGAGGATGCAAACTGAGCATCTCATTGATGGCTTTTAGACATTTAGCAAATGAAGTGTTGCATTAGCTTTTTAAGTCTCCATTGCTTTCCAAAACAACATTGAAGATTGTACCATTACATGAGAATACAATATATATTGCCATACCAGTGATTATATTCACGAGTTAATAAAATTACCCTCAGGGACATGAGAAATCTCCTCATGCTACCTCATCACAATTGCAGAGAGCATCTTGTCTTGCTAGCCAATAGTGATCAAGGTCTTAAAAGTAAACCTCATCAATTATCATATACTTACAAGCTTTAGACCAAAATTGAATGAAAATGTATAAAACAATGAGTGGTAAACCTATAGTCCATTGCTATAAATGTTTCATTCTAGATGGATATCACTTGACCAAACTATTGAAGCTTTAGACCAAAATTGAATGAAAATGCATAAAATAATAAGTGGTTAACCTATAGTCCATTAATATAAATATTTTAGTATATATATAATTGTTTTCTGGAGCATTTTATATTTTAACTAGGGAAAATAGTGTGACGATGACATATGAAGGCTAGCAATATGTGTTCAAAAGGACATCTTGGTACTTCGCTAAATATGAAGAGGACTAATGGATGTTACACGTAATAATAAATGAAAACTTTTTTTTAAAAGGTTATGCAAAATATATTAAATATGTTAAGGATGAACAATTACATATCAGCCCTTTGCATTAAACATAGAAGTTGATCTAACCTTTCTTAACAATCTAAGGCATTCAAACAAGTCTATTGTGAATATAGTTGCAAAATTAAACATATTTGTAGCTTATGAAATTTGATTCTTACAAAGGAAGATCAACTTTCCTTGAGAGTAATTTCACACAATACATCATGATGAATCAGAGGTTTAAATTTATCCTAAACTTATACTAATTATCCTTTTTTGGGTCCTAATGCAATAGTGTGCCCCACTACTAGGACATCTTGATTTTTCCCTGAAATCACATATTTTTTAGAAAATTTAATAATTTCAGTTTTGAGAGGTTCCATCTAAAGGGTTTTAATTGAAGAGGGTTATATCAAACTCGTTTGGATAGAACCCCTCTAGTCTTAAATCATACCTGCAGTGGAGTCTTCGCACCTATCAAAATGTTGACAAAAAGCCACTTTTTCTTTACCTTTTGGGGGATCAAATGAAGTCATTTAGAAATTATGTTTTATAAGTATGTAGCCCTTATTATAATTTTGAAAAAAATTATAATTTTGAATATATTTAATTTGGTTATTATATTTATTTTGTATTTTTTGTGAATGCATGTTTTTTGTTGAACATAAGGGTCTTTGTTTCATACACGCAGAAAAATAAGAAAATAGAGAAAAATAAATCTAAAACATATCTGTGCACGAGGTATTGATCTCCTTATTTCAACAAAAGAAGAAGTTAATTTAGATGTACACAAAAAAAGTTGTGTTATGGAAGTAATCTATGATTAAATTATAGTTAATCTCACTTTAAAAATTTATTAAAATAAATTATGCAACAAAAAATATGAAAAAATATATATGCATTAGATATTGATGTTACAAATCTGTCCATTTTTTTTTATAATTTTATTATTTCTACAAATAAAGTTACGCTTTACGAAAGTAATGCTATTTTTTAAATTATTTTAACTATAAAAAATAAGTTATTAAAAGTGTAGTGTTGTCAATTGTCACCCCTGACAATTTTACACCAGGTTTGCAAACCTCTTAAATGCACATGCCTAATTATGCTTTTGAGATACCCGTTTGTTGCAATTTTCAGAAATTTAATTAAATCTTTATTTATCAAGTTTTGTTAGAGTTTAAAATGTGTGGACTAGAGCACCCAACATCCTTGTCCCATCTAATTAGGCCCTAAATTTCAAATCTCAATGTCGGCTTTAATATGTTTAAGAATTCAAATCCATTTGTTGGCCTATCTTAATAGTTAATGTGAAATATGTTTAAATCCATACACATAAGTTCTTCCCTCCATTTTAACTCCTAATTAATTCTGACAATTTTACAACTTTAAAGCAATTAAAGCAATATCAAGAGCAGAAAAGTAGAAGATCAAAGACGCAATTACAGTCTACAACACATCAACGAATTTATGTTCATGCATTGTAAGATGTTCATTTTTTATGTTAATTATTATTGTGTAGTAGCACTTGCAAGATCTCCAAGCATCCTCCTCTTTCTCCTTGCACGTGATGAGCAAATTGAATTCAATTCAACAAGGATTTTAGATCTGAATGTAAGTTCCATTTGTGTTCATTATTCATATTTATTGTTTTGCCTTTGATCTCCTGAAAGCACACACTTTATCATCAATCATCATAGCCGTTGTGGAGGTGGAAACACCAAAACAATTTTTGACCAAGGAAAGCCCCTATACGACACAACCTTTCTCCCTCTTTCTATTTTGTAGGTTATAGGTATGCTATTGATTGAAATGGATTTGAGATCTAAAGGCTTCAAAACCCTAATTCATGCATTCATGCACTACTTATTAACAAATTAGGGAAAACTGATTATTCACACATTGTCAGACTTCAAAACTTGATTTCAACTATTAGAGACCTCCATACAGTGGTACACTTGTGTAGGCTCTAAAACCCTAAGATTCAACATTTCTGAACTAAGGCACCCAATGCCCTTGCCCTACTACTTCAACTCCAAATTTGAATACCAATTTCCTCTTTGTTTGCACTCTCTAGATCCATCTTTTGTTTCTATCTTTTTGTTCTATAATTTGTATATTTTGTTAAAGTTTGCCACTTTTATCATAATTCACTTAGTTCAATACATCTCATCATCAATCATTGAATCCCACACACAAGAAGAGACAAAAACCCTGACCAACCTTTTTAGCTCTCCCTTGAGGACAACAACCAAGCAAGGTCTCTTGGTTAATTTTGTGTCCCTTAATATTTTAAGGTGGAATGATTGATTTAGGTTAGGGTGTTTAGCGTAGATCTCATTTCACTTAATTACTTTTTGGTGAACCCAACATATCTTACATTTACAAATCTTTTGATTTTAAGGGCATTTAGTTTCGGATCTAATTTTCTTTGTTAAAGCATTACATTATTTGGATATCTTATTTTTCATATGCATTGTATTAGAGAGCAAAGCATTTGAATATCTGTTCTCTTTCATTATTGAAAAACATAAACCTAAAACACTTTCTTCTAACATATAATCAACATATCTGCCTTGTCATCACTTTTCTTCTACTCTTATCTCTTTCTTGTTTTTTTTAGGAACATTTATGTGTCTTGAAACTTGTATTTGATTTATGAGTTTCACAACCTGGTGTTCTATATCCAACACTCCTATGAGATGAAGTTATCGACTTATGACTTCTTGTGCTTTAAATAGCTCTGGTGTTGAGCTTGGGTTCGTCAACTCTTTCACTCAAGGAACTATTGCAACACAATCACCTTTTGATCCTACCTCCACTCCCACTTTGCCAATGACTTATGGCCCACAAACCTTTCATGAATTCCTTGGATTTGATAACTCTAGCCTATGTTCTTGAAATAAACTCCAAAATCTAGACCAAGACTTGGCCGGTCTCCAACTATTCTTGAGTACAAAGCATTTAACTGGACAATTTGTCCCTCTTACGGACAACCTTAAGAAATTGGTTAATGATTCACAAGGTGTAAAAGTTCTACGCAGCCTAGCTCACATAGCAGATTCAAACATTATGATGTCAACTAGTTGCACATTTTTTTTAAAAGCATCTCATAAAAATGAAATAAGAACAAATGTGTCAATTCCCATGACCACATCTCCTATTACAACATTCACCTCTATTGTTATGACTCCTGTTGCACAATTTGGTAGCAACATTAACACTATTTTGTGGCTTTCATATGGAAATCCTATAAATCAATATAACTTTGTTGCACCTTCTTTGAGCCTCCCATTTACTTCTCAAAACATAAATCTACCTATTTTCCAACATGTTCCAAAATTTACCTATCATAATGCCAATCCATCGGTTGCTACTGCTAGTCCTTCACATTCTACCAATTCTCAAATTGCCTCGCCAACCAATCCTATCATTAAATAATTCTTTTAGAATGTGAGCTCTTTACAACAACAAAAATCAAATATGAATCAAATTCAATCCCAATCCAATCCTCCAACATACCTCACTCATAGCCCATTGTCATTCACAATTCTAAAAACTCCAATACCAAAAAATATTGAAACACCTCGTTTTGAGAAGTATAATGGAAAGGGGGATCCTAATAATCATGTATCAACCTTTACCAAATTATGTAGTGATTTCCTCTTTGAAGATGCTCTCTTAGCGAATCTCTTTCCTTGGTTGTTGAAAGACACGACCTTAGACCGGTTTTGTTCATTACCTAACAATTCAATCCACTCTTTTTCACAACTTGTCAATCAATTTCTTCAACACTTTTAAATCACGTTAACTAGTTTGGTTCATTGCAAGCAAGGGGCCAAGGAAAAGGTGACTAATTTTATAGGGCAATATCAAGCCCTCTACTCTCAAATCTCATATTCCCTTCTGGATGCTAATGTGCAATGGGTTTTCATTAGGAAATTACAACCACACATTCAGGATAAGATTCTATTGATGTGATATCCTTCATTAACACATCTTTGCATGGCTCTTTGTGATTGATTATTGATTATTTAATATGGGGGTTCATCCTCATTAGCTTTTGTTGGTCAATTTGAGGCTGTTCTTACTTCTAATAATCAATCATTATTAGAAAAAGAAAAACTTCATCAAGATAAGTTCTTCTTCCAATGACATCCAAGGATAGGTTGTAACTACAACACCTTCTTGTAGTTGACTTGTTATGTTAGTTCGTTATTGAATTTGTGTAGTTATTGAATTGTTATAACTAGTTACCAATGGTTGCAATTTCACGGAAACCATTGTGCCCTCTATTGTTGTAGTCAAGGAGGGGATTTGATTGGTGAAAGGTCCTTGATCTACTTTCATTGTATTTCAAACACTACACTCAATAAAAAAAATCGTTATCACCTTTGTGAATTTGGGTTAGATTTAGAAAGATCAATGTTGGTTAACAAGATCTATTAATGGTGACACTATAAAGAGGACAATAAATGGGCTAGTTGATTGAAGTAGTTAAACTAAACTGACAATGAAAAAATATCTCAGAAGAGACTTTAGTTATATGTGGGATTTGTTTGTATAAGGACATGTTCAAGAAGAATCCAAAAGAAATCAAGTACCATAAGATACAATCTAGAACAATTTGGTAGTAACTGAAGAAGTGAACACACTACTTGATTTCCTTCCTCGACACTACAAAACTTTTGTTGGATGTGATTACAAAGCTTATAAACAAGAAAAGATACAATAGTATGGAAAAAAATGATGTTAGGAGGAAGATGAGTGAAATGAAGATTGATGTTATACCCATAAAGTTAATGCCAAATAGCCCAAAGAAAGGTGGGATAGGACCACAATGTGGTGAGGGGGCATACTAGGAAATCAAACAATATCTTACATTGGCAGAACAAAAAGAATGGAGGAGATTGCAAGAGATAGTTGAGGAAAACCCATTAGTACATTTTCCAAGATGAAGTGAAAGTCAAAATCACAATATAAGATGAAACAAACACATAAGTTAGAGTTGAATTCGTGAACGAAGAAATATAAGCATATAACCAATTTCAAAGAATATCCCACAATGAATGGATGAAGAGTGGGTAGAGGTTGCTAAGAAACTTCCCCTCCTTGAAGAAGGAAGGGTTTATCTTTCCTACCAAGTTAGGTCAAAAGTTCTAGTAGAAATTGAATCACTAAAGCCATCAAAACCCCCTCAATTGAGAAAATTTTTATTTTGAGATGGAGTCAAGGTACTTCTTCATAGGAAAAAAAAGAGACATACACAATCTATATTCAAGGTATCAAAGAATTTTTATTTGGGGAGATTGAGCCAAAGATGCTAGGATAAGGGATGGAATTGGAGAGAAGGTGGATTGAAGGTGATATTAGTAGTGTACATGTCACTAAGATTTGAAGATGGGTCAAGGATCTAGATGTGTTTGATAGAGTTAAGGATAAAAAGGAACATCCAATAATAAATTTTTGATGAGAATATTTCTATCACTATAGTTACACTAGGAAAACCAACAAAGGGATTGAATTGGAGAGATGGGAGCTTGAGTGTGATACTAGTAATGTATGGATCACTTAGGTTTCTAGATGAGATGAGTAATTAGATGTGTTTGATAGTGCTACAAGAGTAAAAGGAATGTCTAGATCACAAGTTCTTGTGGAAAATATTTCAATGACTACAATTGCACAAGGGCAACCAATAATGGTGACTCCACCAATTGGTCCAAGTGTGGAAAGTTGAAAATTATTTGGATTCACTAGCTATGGATCCAAAGATTTAGTGTAACATTGTAAAACACATGAAACCATTTTGATTATCAATGGTCAAGCAGAGTCTACAAATAAAGAACTTACATTGGTGATTCAAAAATCAAGATGAAAACTAGTAGTGTTGAAAGTGCAAATTAAAAGGAATGATTACCTATAATACTAAGAGCATAAATGACTACATACAAGGTGAAAAATTTGCATACACTATTCCAAACCAATTTATAATCAATACACTATAATACTAATGGAATTTATGGTGCCAAGCTAGAGGATAATAATTTAAAATTAACTAGGGGATGTGGAGAATTTGAAGGAGAGATGATTGGAACAATAAATTGGACAAACGACAAATAATTGAACAATGGGACACTAAAGTGATAAAATGAATGAAGCATTGGAATGAAAAGAACTTACAAAGAATGCATTTTAAACAATGTTCTTTGCTCAAGTATAATGGTTGATGTTAAATTATATCAAGTAAATTTAAAGTACTTTGGCCAAGACCATTAAAAATTTAATAATTTATGGAGAATGGTTCAATAGAAAATTTGTTGGTACAAGTGTGAAGGAAGGATACTACGAATAGTTCAAAATTAAAAATGCACCATTAAAGGACCAAGGCAACTAATACGACCAAGCTTGATCTCCAAGTCCTAGCAAAAGTATGGTAAAATGAACCATCGATCATACAACAAAAAGAACAAGGTACAATTAAATTTAATGAAGTGGAAAAAATGTTATTTAAACCTCATGACATTATCCTATCTTACCCTTATCATCACTAGTCTATAGAAATTTATCAAGAGCCCAATTCCTAAATCTCTTATTTTCCACCCTAGATTAAATATACATGTGCATATTTGACCTAGGTCATTTCTACACATGTAGGTCTCAAGTTCAAACTTTTAAATCTTAAAATTAAAACGAAAATCCTTGCATGCTATTGTGAGCCAACCAAGTGTACATTTGTGTGATATGCCATTGTATTTCAAGACACTCCTGCAACATCGTAAATTGTCACCCATGATAATTTCACACTATGTTTTGCTCCCCCCTAAGTGTATGGACCTAATTGTAAACCTAATTTCCTAAATTATGCATTCCATGACCCATTTTAACATTTTCCAATAAATTGAAAGTAGAAAACAAATGCATTCATTTAATAGTTTATCCCCAACACCTTAAATCCCACAAAATAGGGCTAGGACCTAGTCGCCCAGGGCAACTTAGTCCCCATATTTTGCCTCCAAAATTAAATATGTCAGTGTCAGTGTTTTATTATTTGAATTTCAAATGTCCAATGTCAGCTATTAGGATTTATTTTTTGATAAATTAGATTAAATGCCTATAAACACCTAGTCATTTCATCATATGAAAGATATCTAAAAAAATAAAAATTATTGGAGAAATCATGATCAAGAGTATTATCAAGCAAGTCAAGAGTAACATTTCTGAGATTTATTGCAACAATTCAATATCAAAGCATCATGTCAAAGTGCATGTAAGTTTGTTTATGTTTATGTTATCATATTGTGTTTGAGATCTAACTCTTGTAGGTCTTCAAGCAAATCAAGCAACTACAATCAAGCCTTGAGGAGATGTGCATGAATTCAGTTCTTCAAGGAAGCCATTTTTGTGTAGTGAATTGAAGGTTACAATTTATTCATCATTCATTTACCATTTATCTATCTTTCACTAACATTGCCATTGTGGAGGTGGAAACACCAACACGAGGTTTGACTGAAGTAAGCCCCTATATGGCACAACCCTTTCTCTCTCTTTGAATGTGTAGGTTTTAGATTTGAAGAAGATTGGGAGGATATTGAAGGCAATTCATTCATTGTTTCAATCAAACCCTACACCTTGACAACTGTAGAATTCTTTGCCTAAACCTGCTCAAACATGGACAAACAAGCAAACATTAGTCCTCAAACAAGTTTAAACCAAACATTCCCCATGAAATTCATTCAAACACAAGAACAAGAAAACAAAGTGAAATTATATCAAATGAAAGCTAATGAAATCTCATTCAAAATGCTCAAACCAACATCCCATGGGGGAATTGGTGCTTCTTTGATGTGGAAAGAAGCCCTTTCCCAATTCCTTGATAAGCTTGATGATGATTGATTGATGCTTGGTGTAAAATGCCAATAACCTTGCTATGAATGATGAACTCTTATGCTAACATGGATGAAATGTGGATGAAAATGGATACTTTGCATTCAAAATGACTATAATAAACTTGCATAAAACTTGTGAATGATTGTGGATTCAAATGAGCATAATGATCTTACATGGATTGTGGATGCCAAATCGAATAGAGAAGGCCACTATTTATAACAAAGAAGGATTGAAGAATGAAGAATAGGATGAATGTGGGATTAAAGATAGACCAATGGAATTGTGCTACTTGTCAATATGCTAATGAAGGAGAGTGGAGCACATTTTGAATAATGTGCATGTTAAATGCATGTAGGTGGAATTTGAATTTGAAGAAGTGACTTGTGCAAGAGGGGATGTAAGAGGAATTAATGCCATGTAAGAGCCTTTAATGCCAAGTTGGAGGACAAAAGTCCTTTGGGAGGGAGAATTCAAATGAGTGGAATATTCCAATAATATGCCACATTTGAATGAAAATAGAGGAATTAATAAATCAAATAAATTGATTTACATGTGCAACTTGCAAAAGCTAGAGGAATGGAGGATTAGTGTTAGGAGTTAATTAGGATTAATTAACTTAGATGAAGTTAGTTTGATTTGACATTTGACATTTGATTTAGATATTTAGATTTATTTAAATCAAATGAGAGGATATTAGAAGATTAACAATTTAATTAAATAAAACTGATTTATTCAATTAAATGAAGAACATTAGTATTTAATTAAATAACATTGATTTATTTAATCAAAGGAAGAATATTAGGATTTAATTAAATAAAATTGATTTATTCAATCAAAGAGAGAACATTAGGACTTAATTAAATAAAGCTGAATTATTTAATTAAAGAGGAATTATGATGAAATAATTTGATAAAGTGTATTATCTGATTAAGGAGGAAATTTAATGAATTTAATTTAATAAAGATTATTCAATTAAATGATTAGTAAAGAAGTGATAAAGGAAGAATCGATGTTAGTTAATCAAGATTGAATGCATGATATCAATCAGGATATTTCGAGTGCCTACATTTTTCCCCTCTTTGAAGCAATGTATCTACTATGTTGGTTCAAAGAATAACCTTGCTGAGATCAAAATTCAAAAAAATTCTAATTTTTTTGGATGCCTAAGTGGAAAGAAGTATACTAGTACATTGCCCCCTCGAGAGATGGAGCAAAAAGTTCAATTTGAGGGTCGATCTCATGAAAAAGAGGTTCAAGATGGACGTATGGATGGTTACGATGATGATGCAAATGAGATTGGTTTTAAAATGCTTAGAATAACCAATCTATATTATGATGCAAATGATGGAAATACAATGTATGTGAAATGATTGGTGTTTCCTATTATGTATGATATGGATGATATGCGGTATGCTAATGGTTTGTGGATGCAACATGGATGCATTGGTGATGTTTAGTTGACTATCATGGCACCATGTTAGCACAAAGAGAAGAAAGAAGAAAAGAGGATCCAACAAGTCCATGATCTACCGAGACTTTATTAGAGGCAAAGATGAACGATGATGATGTATTACTTATTAGAAATTGGGATTTTAAAAGGGCTTACTTACCTTATGTTTGATAACACACATAGGAATGATGCATTAAGGTATAAAGAACTAGGATGGTGTTGTACTTAGTGCGATGGACTTTGACTTAACAATTAGATAGGAATATCCCTATCACACCTGGCATACAAAACCTTATTTAAAATGCAGCTTAGATATTTCAAATATCTCAAACCTAAACATAGAAAATTAAGCCTTCCTATATGGTCAACAAGACACCTAAAACACCCTCCCTACAAACCAAACAAGACACACATGGCCAAAGTTATATTACAAGAATATCCAACAAGCACAATAGACAAAATATAATGATCGTTGCCCCATTCCTTTCTCTCTACATCTTTTTGATTAGACTTCATCAAGAGGTCATTGGAATGAGTGCAATAAGCTAAGTCAAAAAGACAAAGATCAAGTAAACAAACAAGCTAATGTTCTTCATACCTCTAGCTGAGACTAAACTACGGTGATGCCTAATGTTGATGTCCATTGTAGGAAGGATGCATCCTAGGACATGATGTTATCAGATAATTTGGGATTGACTAGATGATGGGCTATTAATACCAAGAGTTAACCAACTTGTGTACCTATTGACCTAGACTTGAGACCCTGATGTTTGAATCTTCACTTTTAACCTGCTAGACTTATTTCTGATTGTCGTACCAAAGGTTGGGGGTGACAATGATTTATTATGAGTGGATGTTTATTGCGAGTGAATGTGAAATGTGATGGATGGATTTTCTCAAATATTTGGATGTTTTTGAAGTTTTGAAATGTTTTGAGGATATTTTTTTGGTATTTTCGAGATGTTTTACGAATGTTTTGATTTTCAAAATTTTCGTTTTTGTGTTTTCTGGAGATTTTGACTAAGAACCTAATGTAAAGACCTCCATCCTAGGGGCTCCTCGTGGGCTAACGTTATCATTCCTGTCATGTTATACACATGGCACTATGTAGTTTTTGACCGAAACATGTACTGCTTTTGCCGATGATATGCGAAATAAATGGATTGCCGCTTTATTATGATAGACTCCTAAAGGACTGACCTAGGGAATTCTTTGGGAATGATAAAAGATCAACCTTTTGCCTTTCAATGCTAGGTTTCTCCTCCACAGACCGTAGTCGAAGATGACCTCTATTTTGACTTTTTCCTCGGAATTTTTGACCAGCTTTTGGATTTTGATATGTTTCTTGGGTTTTTGATTTTGGCGAATGTTTTGGATTTTGCGATTTTGCCATCGTTTTGGATTTTCTGATTTAAGGAAGATCAAGAAATATATATGAATTTTAATCCCAATGTAGGTATAAGAACATGCCCCCAAAGATGGTGCTTATAGACTACTCCAATACAAGAAAGGAAAAAACCGACCTTAGGGAATAAATGGGTCGATAGTTAGGAGTGGACTGCATGATAATGAACACGGCATGATCAGTAAGCTATGATGCCAACACGACATGGCAGTGATGGATAGAGAGATGGAAGCGATGGATGTAATATGTAGAATAGGTCAAAGAAAGACGGTGGATAGAAAGTGCTTATTTATATGAGGTGTTTGTTTTCCGTGTTTTCACCAAGGTACTTTACCCAAAGCAATCATCACCAAAGTGGTTTTCACTAGAGGACAATTTTTTTCTTTACTATTTTCAATCCTTTTTTTGATTTTTTTAGATTTTTAGATTTTTAGATTTTTTTGGATTTTTTCGATTTACACCTTGGAAATTTTAGGCATAAAACTTTTTGAGATGGGAGCTATTGATAGGCTCCTACAGAGGTTCACCTTCTGGTGTGGATAATTGATATGCTCCTAATTTGTAGCTTGTTGTGATGATGAAGGGCCCCAACCAATTAGGTTCAAACTTTCCCTTGCTGTCTAGATTTGGCTTATTCTTTTGATTCTCCTTCAATACAAGCTCTCTTACTTGAAAGGTATGACTCCTAAGATTTTTTTTATAGCTCCTCTTGAGATGGTTTTGGTAGACTTGCAAATGATTTAGAGTGTCCATGCATCACTCATCCACTAGTTCCAGCTTGTTCAACCATGACACCCGATATTCTTCATCAGTGATGAGATTCTGCAATGATATTCTTAAGGATGGGAGCTTGATCTCAATGGGAAGGATGGATTCTGATCCATAGACCAGGGAGAAATGGGTTGCACCTGTAGGTGTGCAGATACTTGTTCGGTAAGCCCATAAGGTGGGGTTCAACTCTAAGTGCTAGTCATAACCAACTTCATTGACTGTCTTCTTGAGGATTTTTAAGATGATTTTATTCGCAGCCTCAACTTGGTTGTTACCCTGGGGGTAGTATGGAGTGGAAAAGTGATGTTGGATATTAAAATTTTGGCATAGGTCTCGAACATCCTAGTTTTTGAAAGGTGTCTCGTTATCTGAGATAATGGATTAAGGGACACCTAGCAAAAAATTAGGTAGTTCAGGATGAACTTGGAAATTTACTTTTATTTAATATAGGTCATTGGGATGGCCTCTACCCACCTCGTAAAGTACTTGGTGGTGGTGATAATGAACTTATGCCCACTAGATGAGGTGGGAATGATTTTACCAATGAGATCAAGCCCCCATTGTGAAAAGGGCCAAGGTGTAATGATTGGGTGGAGCTCTTGAGTTGGTGCATGGATGAGGTCCCCATGTTGTTGACATTGCACACATCTTCAGACATATTCATGAGCTTCCTTCTCCATTGTAGGCCAATAGTACCTAGTCCTCAACAATTTCTTAGCAAAGGTCATACCACTCGAATGTGACCCACAAATGTTGTTGTGTACCTCAGTTAAACTAGTCAAAGCTTCCTCAACATTTAGGCATCGTAAAAGGGTTCCTTCAATACTCCTACGGTATACGGTGTCTCCTAAGATAACAAAGCAGGATGAGTTCTTGACAAATGTTCTTTTAAGGTTTGGGGTGATATCAGTGGGGAGGACTCCTATTCTCAAGTAGGTGTATATATCATGATACTAGGGATCATTGGGACCAACGATTTCACACACAAATTCAAACTCTGGTACCTCAAATTTGTTGGTATGAGAAGTTGCTCTGCAAGGAATTCTTGCTTAGGGATGTTGCGTGGGATATCCAGTAGCGATCCAATTGTTGCCATAATATCCGCTGCTCTGTTATTTGCTTTTGGTATCTGCTCAAATGTGATGTCAATGAAGAATTCTTTGAGACTTTCCACCAGTTTCTTGTATGGGGTCAATTTATCATCCTTCATTTGGTATTCATCATTGAACTAGTTGATGATTAGTTGTGAGTCTCCATAGACATTGAGTGCCATGATCTACCACTATACTGTAATTCTGAGTCTTATGATGAGAGCCTCATACTTTGCAATGTTGTTTGTGCAAGGAAAAGACAACTTGTATGATTTAGGTATGCAATCTCCTTGTGGTGTAATGAAGAATATTCCAGCTCCTGACCCAAGCTATGTGTAAGATCCATCAAAATATAATTTCTAGTGATCTGCTACACTTATGTTAAAGATGGACTCATTTGGGAACTCTGATACATGTGGGTTCTCTGAATAAATCAGTGCCTCTGCCAGCTGATCTGTAATTACTTGTCCTTTAATGGCCTTCTGTTCTACATACTCAATATCTTGTTTTGTCAGGATCATAACCCATTTAGCTATTCACCCTATAAGCGTTGCTTTAGAAAGCAGATACTTGAGAGGATCTATCTTGGCAATGAGTTTTATCTGATGTGCTAGCATATAGTGTCTAAATTTTTGTGTGGTGAACACAACTGCTAAGCAAGTCTTCTCAATGGATGTGTAATTCAGCTCGTGTCCTACCATGGTTCTACTGATATAGTAAATAGCTCTCTCCTTCCCATTTTCATCATGTTGAGCTAAGAGAGCGCCAAGGGCTACTGTTGTTGCTGATATATATAGGATCAAGGGCTTGTCTGGAATTGGTTGCATGAGAACTGGTGGTGTGAGCAAGTACTCCTTGATCTTATTGAAAGCCTGGTCACATTTCTCATCCCATTTGTATGATACACCCTTGTGGAGTAGATGAGAATATGGGATAGCCTTATCCACCAATCGTGTTATAAATTGGTGAATGGATTAGAGTCTTCCTTGCAAACCCCTCAATTGCTTTAAGGTTCTTGGTGCCTCCATCTCGAGAATTGCTTTGACTTTGGTGGGTTCTATCTCGATTCCTCTCATAGATAAAATTTACCTTATGAGCTTGGATGATTGTACACTGAAGAAACACTTTTTTGGATTGAGCCTAACCTTGTATTCTTCTAGCCTGTCAAAGATGGAGCTTAGTGTTGTTACGTGATCCCGACGTTTCTTTGATTTGGCCAATATGTCATCCACATAGTCTTCCATATTTTTTTGAATCATATCATGGAAGATTAGTGTCATAGCTCTTTGATAGGTAGCTCTTGTGTTCTTCAACCCAAATGGCATCATGTTCCAACAGTATGTTTCCCATGGACAAGTGAAAGTTGTCTTGTGTTGGTCATCCTTAGCTATCATGATTTGATTTTACCCTGAGAATTAGTCCATTAGTGATAGCATTTCATGCCCTTCCATCATATCCACAATCATGTCTATGTTTGGGAGAGGGAAATCATCCTTGGGACATGCTTTGTTCAAATCTTTGAAGTTAGTGCAGATGTAGGTGCCCCCAGTGGGCTTTGAAATAGGTACAAGATTTGAAACCCACTCTGGATAATCAATTGGCCATATGAAATCAACATCAAGGAGCTTCTGTAATTCCATCTTGACCAATAATGTTATTTGTGGATGCATCTTTTGTAAGGAAAACTAGATGCGAAAAACAATTCTCCTAATGTCAATACCTCAGGAAAGAGTGTAGAAGTACTTTTTAAATTTTCAATTACAGTCAAGTTAAGATGCACTATGAGATAGATTACAAAAATAGAGTATTTAGACAAACACACATGAAACACCAGATATATGTGGGAAAACCCTTATGGGAGAAAAACCCACCACACCAAGAGAAATCACTTTGTATTACAATAATCAAAATTACATACAATTCCAGACTTATCTTTCTAGTGTCATTATACAGCAACATTCATCATGAACCTTCTTCGAATAGAGACATCCAAGTTACAACTTTTACAGATTTTAATTCCTTCACTGATACAGTTTGAATTCTTCACACTTCACTGTTGATCGAACTACTACCCAACCACCAAGCATCTATAATTTTCAACTATATCCATGGTGTTCCCTGACTGTCGAGCTCCCTCACAAAACTGTCACAATGAACAAACTCCCGACGGTTCCACTTTGGCTCTTTTGATTCATCCACGTGATGCCACATCGGAAGTCATACTCAGTCAACAGAATTTGTATTGTATTGGCATCTTGGTGAGACACTAACTGTGTCTCGCCGATGCCACATTGAACCCATATTGATGTCACCAAGAGTTATCGTAGTCGCTAGGACGTTCTATTGAGCTACAAGAGTCTCATTGGGTCACCAAGCAGTCGTCCTAACTTATCGCTTTCGCCAGAAGGTCATAGCAAATCACTAAGGTTACACCGAAGTTCCCATATCTATCGAGCACCAAATGAAAGTCGGCAAGACTCACATCTATTGCCGAGAGTTCATACTGATCTTCATATGCTACTCTGAAGTGTTCCCTGTTGCCAAAACATTTGTCCATCACTGACAGAACTTACTGATTTATATATGTTCCACTGAAGACTAACTGTCGCCAAGAGTTACCCCGATAGCCATCGGCTATCATCAAGACAATAGCTTATCGCTCAGACTTCATAACGAAGTCTAAGAGTTATATCAATAACTCCCAAGTAGTCCCTGTCGGCATGATTCTCATCTATTGCTAAGACCTTTCTCCGATAGCTTTGAGTTATACCAAAGGTTTAACACTAGAGTCTTTTATCGCTGAGACATAGTCACTTTGGTAGGACATCATACTGATGGCATTTCCTTCGGCCAAGTCTCCCCGATGAATACAAAATAAACACTGTCAAAGAAAGATAAACACTTCGCTGAGACATCTCCCCGAATGTTGAAGTCACTCCAAAACTCCAGTCGCCAAGAGTCTCACCGATACCCGAATGAATGGCCTTTCGGCCAGTTATCTCCCAAGTGCTATAAGGTCACAACGAACACACCTTGTCATAGTGATAGCTACACAGTAAACCTTTCAGCAAGACTTCTTCAGGGTCACAATGACCTGTTTAGAATTTGGTTAAAACAAACTGCTAGTCGGCCAGACATGGAACCTATCACACCGACTTGGCACTCATGGAGGTTTTAGCCTGTAATGTTTGAGACACATATTTCCAACATCTTTCTTAGTTTTTTCCTTACTAGTTTTTCTTTTGGATAGACAGCTAGATGGTGAACCACAACTTCTGGATCGAGACCAGGCATGTCAGCATAGGTCCATGAGAAGTTTACCTTTCTTTCCCTTAGAAAATCAACTAGGAGTTCTTGTTCTTCTATTAAAAGTGATTTTGCATAGAAGGTGATATGTGGCATATCTTTTGTTCCCAGGTTGACTAGATTGCACTTTTTTGCTAAGACTGTTGACTTCTCTTGATGAATAACACTAAGGGGAAGATTGAATCCCTTATCCTATGGCACCTCAGAGAGGTTTTCACCATTAGATGCATCCTTTGTTCTTACTATTTTTGGTTCAAAGAGTGCCAAAGTGTGGTTTTCACTCAAATACCTAGATATTATTCTTAAATTTTCACTTTTGCGATTGAGGGATTCAATCATTTTCCCATAATAGGCATGTGTGTCCAACTCAATGTCAAACCTGAACTTGTGATCTCCACATGGTATAGTATCTTGCAATCCCATGGATTCTGAGAGAGCCTTATCATTTTTGAATGTGTCTAAAATTGGTGGTCCTCGTTGGTCGTAATCAATGAGTTGGGGATAGACTAAGTTTAGCTCATGGGTTTGGTTGTTTGACTCAAAAGATAGGGTAATAATCATGAGAAGGGAGGAATCCTTGAATAGCATGGGTAGGTTAGTTATGGGATCCTCATCACACACATCGGTTATGTCAAAGGTATAGTTGTCTAAGGGAAAACCTGTGGATACTAGTAACTGAGGGGGAGCTTTGACTTTTCTAACTGGGGCACTTTTTCCAAGTATGGCTATTTTTGGAGGGGTACATCCAAGGCCAAGATTTCTTATATGCTTCTCAGGAATGATAGGTACTAGAAGACCATTGTCATTATTCCCAAGTTTCTTGTTTTTGTTATAGCCCATGCCAAGCATCATCTGTAGTGCTTTGTTATCACCCATGGGAAGATCGGGCACATGCCTTTCATCTTGGTATATTAAACTTGATATGTCATTTTCGTCTACCACTTCTCAGCTTAGGTCTCCCCAACATTTGAATCTGGAGGGGTTTGCTTTAAAGGTTTGGGCTGATGTTTCAATCAGTTGGGGTTGCCCGCGAGACCTAGGGGATTGAGGTAATTCTCCTATTACAAAGGCACTCTTTTTCATTTTGTAATCCCCACACCCATTGTATTGGATAATGAATTTGATATTAGAGATGTCTAGAATGGTGGGTGTCTTTGTCTCAGAAGTGGAGGCTAAGGTGGATGGGTCTACATATGGATTTGTAGGGCCTTCATCATCCTTTGGGACTTGAGGGATCTTGTAGTACTTGGCTTCTAGATTCTTGTAATAATAAAATGGTTCAAGATCTCCATGGATTGTGACCTCTTGATTTTGATAGGGAAACTTGACACATTGATGGAAGGTAGATGCAACAGCTTGCATTCCATGGATCCATGGGCGCCACGAGAAGATATTATAAGGTAATTCTAGATCAAGGATTTGGCATGTAGTCTCCATAATGGCTAGCCCTACTTGAATAGGGAGTTGAATAGTGCCTTGAGACACTCTTTCCTGATCATCATATGCCCTGATTGTAATACCTTTACCTTTTTCAATGATGTCCTCAGAGAATCCTAGATTCTTTATTAGCTTGAGAGTACAAATATTCAGACCTACACCCCCATCCACCAAGACTCTGACTTTATTTTTATGGACTAGGAATTCAAGATGGAGTGTGTGGTTATGAGATGGTTGAGTTGGGAAGTCATGATTAGAAAATGTTAGGAGATATGGTGTGGTGATGTGTCCGACCATAGCTTGGAACTGGTCTACATCAAGATCTATGGGGATAATGGATGAAGCCAATGCTTCCTCTAGGATTTTCCTATGTGCAGGTGATATTTTTAGTAACTCCATGATGGAGATCTGGGCAAGGGTTCTTTTTAGTTGGTCCAAGACATTATAACCATTGGGAATGAATTTTGGATTAGAGGTTGGTGCCCTGGGTGGTTGGGATGGTCTAGAAATGGTAACTTTACCACCACGTGTGGTGACTCCACAATCGGTTTTGGCTCCCTTGACGTTGACAATAGTGACCCATTCATCTAAGGACGCAATAACATGATCATAAAAATGGTTTACATTTCTATACTTTGTATTTCCATTGTTGTTCCCTTTATTGTGATATAGCATCAAATTCATGTATATCTTAAGGTCTTTATTTCCTATAGGTTGTTCAATATTTATGGTTCTATCATTGATGAGGTCTTGGATCAAGTTTTTCAGTGTCATGCAACTGGTCGTTGTGTGTCCCTTGATTTTATGAAAATTGCAAAGGTGATTTTGTTATACCATGGTGGTTTCACTTGGGGGTCTTGATAATTCTCATAAACAAGGATTTTAATGAGATTCTCTTATACTAGTTTTTTAATGACAAATTGGATCGATTCCCCTAGGGGTGTGTATTTTCGTTTGGGGGGATACTTATTCCATGGGGGTGGTCCCCCTTGATTATTTAGATTATTGACCACTTGATTATTTGGCTTTTGTGATATTGTGTTGTCTTGTGTGTTGTTTCAGTTGTTGACTTGCGGTTGTTGATATGATTGTGTGTTTGGCCTTGGGGCACTGATAACAACTGTGGCGTCAAAAACACCATTATTAGTAATGTTTTTGTTCTTCTCCCATGTGCGAGGTTTTTCATTGTAACTGGTTGATGGAAAATTGTTTTGATATTCTTGTTGTTTGGGTGTCCCCCCTTGTGTAATAAGGGCTCTTTCGATGTTGAGCGCCTTGGGGATCAACTAGTCATAAGTGGTGATGCATTGCATTTTTAGATGGGAGAATAAGGTTTTTTCGAGATTGGCAATGATAGTACAGATTTGTTGTTCTTCTAGCATGGTCCACTTGCTCCTGTTGGTCTTGGATCACCATAATTATAAGAAGAATGCAAATGTTTCCCCCTTAGCTTGTTTGAGAGAAGATAGTTCCTCTAGACTCACATCCATGCCTATGTTGAATGCGTAGTTTTGTATGAATGTGTCCATAATTTGTTGGAAATTTTTGATTTTGGGAGGAAGGCGAGAGAACCATTCCATTGCTGGTCCAACCAAACTTTGAGGGAATAGTCACATTAGATAATTCTTGTCGTATGCAACTTCCATACAATGTACCTGGAATTACCTAATGTGATCTTCAGGATTACCCGTCCCATGATATTTATCAAACTTAGGGATTTCAAATCCTTTTGGGAATGGAACCATCACAATGCTTCTGTCGAATGGATAGGGGCATAAATTTCTTGGAATTTTAGTTGTTTTTCCAAATTGGAGGTCTAGCACTTGTTGTGAGAGTAATTTGATTTGTACAGACACATCATTTTGTTGATCGGGTGGTGGGATGAATGTGTTTTGGGGTGGTTTGATCATTTGAGTGGTAGATGGGGTGTTTTGCATGTTTGTGGGAGGTTGTTGCAAGCTTTGTTGTGTGATCAATTCTTGTTGGTATACTTGCAATTGCTATTATGCCAACAACACTTATTGTTGGTCTTGTTGTTGTGCCAACAATGCTTGTTGTTGGGCTAGTTGTTGAGCTGCTTCTTGTTGCGCTTGGTATTGTTGCAAGGCTCAAGATGATATGCTTGCTATTGAGCTGCTTGGTATTGTGCTTGCTAGGCTTGATATTGGGCGTGTGCCTAAGCTTGAGCTTGTTGGGCGGCTTGTGCAGCCTGGGTAGCCTGTGTGGCCTATGCAGCTTGTGTCGCTTGCACAACTTGGACAACTTGTTGTTGTAATAAGGCTTGAGCTTGTGCTTGGGAAGCTTGTTGTGCTTATTGTGCAAGTTGTTGTTCCTATGCTTGTTGAATAGCTTGTTGTGCATCTTGCATGGCTTATTGAGCTTGAAATTGTTGGAATGCTTTCTGATAGGCTTGTTGAGTTGCTTGCAACACGATGTTGTATTGGTTTTCCATGTTTAGTTTCAGTAGTGGAGGTGGAGGATTTGGAGTGGTGTGAGATGTTGTGATGAAAGTTTGTTGAGGTGCCATTTGGGTGATGATAGGAGGTTGTGTGGTAGATGGTGTGGTTGTTATGCTAGGTCCTTAGGAGACCACATTTATAGATGGTGCAATGATTGATTGTGTTGTTTGGATTGATGCCACCTGGTGTTGCGATATCGGTGGCATGATAAGAGGATTTGGTATGTTGATTTGATTCATGATCGGAGGATTGTTTTGATTTGGTTGATTTGGGATTGGTAAAGGGGGTTTCCCTAAACTGAGGATTGGTCTGGATGTTAATGGTGGGAAGATGGGTGGTGTGTTTCCTTGAGAACATGATGATGAGGGATCAAAGATTCCCCCTTGTCTGAATAGTTCACCTTCTCCTTGTGAAGTCATGGGGAGAGAGACTTGTGTGTCAAGATAATATGTTGGTGATGCAGAGAAAGTGGATGGCTTGTTGGTGTCATGAAAGATGAGCGGAACTTATTGATGTTTTGGGTTTTGAGGAACAATATTTGGTTGAACCAAGATGGTGTTTGCATCCAAGTCTTGGTCATTTACAAGGGGATGTGTTTGAATAGCATGAAGCAATGAACTCCCCTTAACTATGGCTTGACTTGGAGCATGAGATGAGATTGGTTGTGGGGTGGGTTGAATGATGCTTTGGAAGGAAGGTGTGAATGATATCAGTGGCATAATCCCAAGAGGTTTTTCCACAATAGTGCTCACATCATAATTAGAAGGGATTTTAGCCCCTTCCTTTTCCAATTCCAACATGTATTGTGAAGGATTATGTCTCATCATTGTGTTGACCATTTTGTGATTTTTAGGATTTTGGACCATTTCCATAATTTCATCTTGAGTCATTCCTAGGACAATGTTGGTGATATCCCCCACTTGGAAACCTCCCTCTTGAAGATATTGTGGGAGTTAAGGAAGGTTGAGTGGGGGATTGCTAGATCTAATGGGGTTGATTTCAGGTGCAGTTTGACTCAAGTCACATGAAGTGTATGTTTCTTTGCTTGTTTCCATGTTCTTCTTGTGTTGAGATCTAGTTTGGACCATAAAATAAGGATCAATTTTCAGGAATGTGGGAGGTGAACCTCTAACTCCTTAGATTGATCTAAACTTTAGGTACAAAAAAGAGAGTCTAAGATGTTAAGGACCAAAGGGTGGTGGTGAGATAAATGAAAGTTGAATGATGTGAATGATTGAACTCTTAAGGAACCTTGGAGGGATACTAGACTTTAGGACTTTAGGATTTTTTATTTTGGATTTGATTTTGACTTGATTTGGATTTGATTTGGATTTGATAATGAACTCATAAACTCCAAGAGGTTAGATGTTGTCTTGGAATAAACTTGTCCACAAGATGATAATTTAACTAAGTGTGAGAAGAAAGATGAATCCACACACACTCAATCAAATAAGATGATTTTGATTTGATTTAAAGGATTTTCCAAAAGTCTAGTAAGAAATATTTTTTCTAAGATTCTAAGAGTTGTTTGTGAGAAGATTCTAAGAGTTTTTTGTGAGATGGGTTATGATTGATCTTTGAGGATGGATGAAAGTGTTGATCTTGATCCTACGTGAACTTAGAGAAATTTACAAGACCTAGGTATTGAAGAACATGCTATACTTCCAAGAACTTGTCAACCCTACAAAGTGATACTCAAAACATTGAAAAAGACTTGGATTTTGATAATAATAGAATGAATACAAATTGGGATTGTCTTTTGAAGCACGTTTGTAAAATTTATAGACCAATCTTTCTCTAGCTTCGTAAAGCATGGAATGACGTTTCTTGAGATTTCTTGGACTAATACATTTGTGACGATTGATGGAATTTGGTTTTGGGACTTTGATCTTGCGGGAAATCATTTTAGAAAACACATGTGTGGGGCTCAATTGTTTTTTATCTTTGCTTAATGAACTTTTTTTACCACAAACACTTGTTTTGTTTAGCTTTTGAACTAAATGTCTATGTCTCAATTTATTTTCATCCCATAAGGTCCATTATGTGGAAATCAAGATAACCAAGGGAATAGTTCCCTAATGTTGAATTTAGAGAGAAAATTGAGATATAAACCCAAATACTTAGAAGCATCTAAGGATGATATCCCTAGGGAACAACAAGAGCACTTGGATTTTTCAAAGGTATTTTCTCCTTCTAAAGGTTTGAAATTTAAAGACCTTGTTGAATGTTTGTTTTCAAGATTTTGGATCCAAGCAATGTGTTTAACTGACTCAAAGATTGTACAACCCTAGGATGGAAAAGAAAATATTTGTTGAATTCCCACATGGATAAATCCAGCTGCGCTTATTCAAAGCGGATGATTATAAGCTTGATGACACTGGCTCCCCTCCACAACACTCACTTCTACGGGTCAGCCAAGCTTCAGTTCTCATGAATCTCCCATGATGAACTTCTCATCTCTACAAAGAATCACAAATATGTGGGATGGCTCTGAAGGTCCAACCTCCTAACGCCAACAAATATTGGGATTTTTTGGCTACTACACAATGGTTTGTAATAAAGGAATCCAATTTGAAGGAAACATTGATAAAATCCATCAAGAGCTCTCCCAACCCTTAGAACAAGGGCTTTATGCATCATAAATATACTGGGGGAGAGCTATCCTGCATCACTTTGTTGATTGCAGACTTTCCTTGAAACCACAAATTTGTATAGCGGTTCAGAAGAGCCTAGCTTATGCTCATTACTGCTTGGGTCATTCCCTTGGGGTGAGTAATTTTTCCCACCAAGACAGGCCCTCTAAAGGTAAACAAAAGTGAATAGGTACATTTGTAGTTCAATCAATCTTTGTTTACGTGAACAAAGAGAGAACACACATAATGTCCTGTTGATG
>VDFB02014292.1:0-26986 GCA_007258455.2 Sequoia sempervirens
ATTTCTTTAAAAATCTATAATTTTATATGATCTAGTTGTAGGAAAGCACGATCATGTTAAATAATGGTGTAGATTAAGAGATTATTTATGAAATAATTTAACATAAAAAATTTATAACTTAGAGGGAAAGTGTTTGAAGGATGATATAATTATAAAAGGAATGTTCCTACCTCTTCTTTATAATTATATTTTGTTCTCAACTCCTAAATGGTTCATGTTGCTTAAGTCATTTTTTAAAAATAGGAGTTTTGTGTACCACAAAGTGATGCACTTTATTTGTTCTTATTTTGTATCAAGATTTTAATTTCATCATTTTTATCAAATTTTAAAACTAGAAGAACATGTGCATTAATAAATAAGCTTGTAAATACACTCATTTATAAAGTATCACTAGTTTAATTGCTTGGGAGTCATTTATTTTATAATTTTTTACTACTTACTATAAAATTCAAGGGGTGTGTGTACAACATATTTATTGTGATCAACACGAATGAACTTAATTATAAAGTGGCATTCATTTCCTTATCTTTGGGAATATAGGATCAAATGGCATGTTGTGATAAAATGAACTAACATAAAGTTTCACAACTCTAGGGGATTCTATAATAACATTTGGGACCATTTTGATGGTTTTTGTTTGTGGGTTCAATGTCAACAAAACTTATTTCAATGTGCGTTATTGATTTTTGGCTAAAATGAAATAGTCTTCTCCTAAAATTCTACTAAGATCAAATGTATATCATATAAGCAAATGTAAGTTAGAGATCATCAAATAAGCAAATGTATGTATATCATATAAACATGTAAACATAAGCAAACACATACATACATGTAAATAGATTTAGTGTATAAACATAACATGTTATAAGCAAAGAGGTCATTAAATAAGCAAATGTATCTTAGAGATCAAATGTATATCATATAAGCAAATGTATGTATGTCATATAAACATTTAAACATAAGAAAAAACATACATATATGTAAATAGATTCAATGTATAAACATAAACATGTTATAAGCAAAGAAGTCATCAAATAAGCAAATGTATGTTAGAGATCAAATGTATATCATATAAGAAAATGTAAATTAGAGATCATCAAATAAGAAAATGTATGTATATCATATAAGCAAATGTAAGTTAGAGATCATCAAATTTCAAATACTAGAGATAATCATATAAGACAATACATGTAGTAAAGATCATAAATCTAGTACAGGGCCTAATATGAATGTCGACTCCTAGTTGAGTGACCATCTGAATGAGAACCCTGCTTCGATGGATATGTCGAGTCTTGTAGATAAAATTGTGTACACAATGTGTTAGATACATATAATATATTAAATAAATTTATGAATTTTTTTTTAAGAATGTACTTGTATTTTTAAATATCTATCTAGATCTATGCATACATAAGCATGTACATATACATGTGTATATATAAAAATTTAAAACTCACATGTCCACTAGCAGTAGAATCATCCACAGAGTCACGTCAATGTACACGATCTGGACCAAGGCTAGGAGTGACATGAGGTATGTCCACCTACAATATATATACATATATATCAGTACATGAATATCTAATTAAAACTAAAATTTAAAAATAATTAAAAAAAGAATTGAAACATGCACATGCACATATACATGCACATCATCTGATATTGGATGACCTAAGTCCTCTACAACAGTCGTCTCCACCATATCAACCAAACGGTCAAGCGAAGAGTCAACATCTACATCCATTTGATCTGTCCCATGTTGTTCCATAAATGATGAGCAAAGAGGACTATGTAGGTGAGATGGCATTGACAATGATGAACTGAGACTAATCAACATCTCAGTAAAACCCATAGACCGTGCAACAACGAAATTCAATCTGTAGGTGGATCCCGATGTGCACTAGTGCTGGACTAAGAGTGATGGGATCCTAGATGTGAATGAAATCCATGTGCCAAATGATCTCTAACCTGCTGTATATTGATCCCATAGTCTAGTGCAATGAAGGCATATGCCTCCAAGAGGTCCTCAGCCAAATAAGACTCTGTGTGCCATATCTCCTAAAATTATGTCAAGCTGTGTGTAGTAGGGATGCCCATTGCTATAAAAGGATCCATGCTGGTCCACTATGATGGAAATGGTGTGGATCGTGAACATCTAGACATCAAATACTAACCTACATGATTAGTAGATATCCTAGTGGTGGCAGCTGCAATGTCAGCTATAGTGTCAATTGCTTCCTTTTGGGAAGTAATGATGACCTCATCTGCTAAGGGGGCCAGAGCTTGGGTGAGAGCAGGAGACCTCTCACCAACCAATACCCTAAACACTAGGGCTGATCTATTTGCTTGGCGATAGGTGGGCCTATCGGCAATCCTTCCACGCCCCTGACTAGCATATGCTGGAAAGTTTAGGTAGTTGACTTTGAGGCCTAAATGGACCTCATCATACAACTTATGAACAAAATATAATGGAATCTGGTCATTGTTTGGATATTGACCATGTGTTGCGAGAAATTGCAGGTAGATCAATGGGGCCATAACACGATCCACACATTTGGTGACCTGGTATCCCCTCACCTTACGATGATTTTGATAGAATGGAAAACAAGTGTTTTTTATCATTTATTTGGTCACAACATCATGTATTTGTTTAAAGGAAACCTCACCATGTACTTCTTTTTGCATGCATGAAAGAATAGTAGCTAAGATATCAGAGGAATGCAGTAGTTTGTCCAAGTTTATCTCTTAGTTTTTCTAGGCTCTATAATATTGACATGCAAACGTCTGAATATATCCCTATGTTTGCACCATCTACTAATGAGTCTCTCAATCTCTTAATATCATTAGTAGTATTTGCAAACAAAGTTTCTAGAGGTGGAACATCTGCATTTTCCATGTTATATATGTATCTACACCTATAGGAGCAATGAGACCTTGGTAAATAATATATCTAGATCTAGGGAATAGAAATCTAAAACAGTTCTAAATAAATTTACAAGTGTGCACATGATATATATATATATATATAGAACCTATAGGTTGCAAACATATAAAATATGCATCTTAAATTAGATTTGTATACGCAAGATAATATCACTAGTAATTTGAATGCTACTTGGGATGACAAATAGAGTATTCACTAGTTCAAATAATTCATCTAATCATCAATAATATTTTCATACCATTAACAAAAAAACAATCAACATCTATCATAGTTTTTAATAATCAAAACATTCAAATTACTAGATTGCACACAAAACATAATCTAAAATAGTTCTAAAATTTAAATTTAAAAGTGTGCACATGATACATATATATTGAACCTATAGACCTTGCACACATGTAAAATATGCATCTTCGATTAGATTTGTATATGCAAGTTAATATCACTAGTAATTTGAATGCTACTTGGGATGAAAAATAGAGCACTTAGTAGTTCAAATAATTCATCTAATCATCAATAATATTTTCATACCATTAACAAAAAAATATTCAACATCTATCATAGTTTTTCATAATCAAAACATTTTCACTATTTTATTTAATTTTCTAAACATTTTACTTATTTAATTTAATATATTTATCAAATTATAATTCTTAGGTTCAAATTGTTAGGATTTAGGTGTCATCAACCTTGTAAATCCTTTATTTTTATTATTCTCCTAAAGTGTTTTGTACATTTACCCATAAGAGGTGAAACTATTTGACCAACAGTGGTGAAAGAGACTATGTAAATGCAGTGTTACCGTTACCGTTTATCCTTATGGAAAAGGACAAATTAGCTAGGCGTCCCACCTTGGAATCTTCTAAAATAAGGTTGTGGGTCAAAATAGGGTGTTGTAAGAGCATCTATGACATGCATGCAAGTTGTCATAAGATGCTATAGCTTGATTATAACCAATTCCTATGACCGAGGAATATGCTATTTTAGACCCCGAACACCAGCCATAGATGCCATGGCTGACTGTAGAGCATCTGTAGAGGCTATTTTGGTATTTTTGACCATTTCAAGGAGGGAGGCATGGGTTTTTTCTAGGTGGTATTGCTGCCTATTGTTTGGTGAAACCATGGTGGTTTTCATCCTCACAAATCTCTATAAATTGGGGCCTTGAGCTAGTGTTATGAAGATTCAGTTTTGCAGGGTAACAGGGTGCTGCTGGATTTATAGGGAATGATAAGAGAAGTCTATTGCTGCATGTAATATTGAAGATTATCAGTAATATACTTGCCTCTCTTTCAGTGGTGGAGTTTTTTCCCTTCGGGGTTTCTCCACATAAATCTGTTGTTGCATGTGTTATATTGTTCTATCTCTCTCTCATTCTTTCTTCACACTAAGGCTAAGGTTAATCTACATATTTCTGAATTTGCATTCACATTTAAGTTCATATTGCAAGCTTTCTTCTGCTTGTTTTCAACATTTGTTGTTATAGACTAGCAGTTACATTAGGAAGGGACGCTTTCCTTTTAGAGTGTTGAAGGTTTTTTGCTGTAGTGGGAGCTTTTGTGTTGTGGGTTTTGCAGATTTGTGAAAGATTGCATACATGGCCTCCACCTCTCGTCTAGATATTGAAAAGTTCAATAGAACTGGTTATGAGATGTGGAATTTGAAAGTGGAGGATCTTGAGGAGAGAGATTAGTGGTTACCAGTTTCAATTGATAAGAAGCCATCTACTTCAACCTTGTCGGATGAAGATTGGAATAAGTTAGACAAGAAGGCTTGAGGGACTATTTGGTTGTGTCTCACAGATTTTGTCCTCCTGAATGTCTCTTCAGAAGACACATCATACAAGCTTTGGAGGAAGATAGGTGAAATCTATGAAACTAAGAGTTTGTCTAACAAGTTGTATCTCAAAAGATGTTTATGTTCATTAAAAATGAATAATGGTGATTCTATTGTTGAACATTTGAATGCTTTTTTAATTTGATTATAAGAGATTGGCTTGCATCTATTGATGTTAAAATAGAAGATGAGGATAAATGCATTTTATTGATTTTCTCTTTGCCAGAATCTTGGGAAAATTTAGTTATTGCTATAACAAGTGGTGGTGCAAAACCTAAGTTGGATACTATTATTCCCATACTTCTTTTAGAGGAGATGAGGAGAAAGACCATGCGTAGTGGCTCCCAAGATGCCTTTCATGTGTGAGGTAGGCCCAAGGAGAAAGAGCCTACAGGGGATAAGAAGAAGGATAAGTCTAAAGGACAATCTAAGACCCCTGGAAAGAGTAGAGTGAAGTGTTGGAACTGTGGTAAATAGGGACATGTGAAGAAGGAATGTAGAAACAAGAAAAAGAATGCAGATTCCTCCATGGAAAAGTCCTCTGATAACGGTGATTCTGATGCTTTGATTATTTCAGCTAACACAGTTTGTAATGATGCTTGGCTTATTGATTCAAGTGCTTCCTTCCATATGACTCCTCATAAGGAGTGGTTTTCTACATACAAAGAATATGATGGAGAGAAGGTCTTCATGGAGTGATGATATTAGCTCTAAGGTTATTGGTAAAGCAAAGGTAAAGTTGTGTTTCAGTGATGGGAGGATTAAAACCCTTGATGATGTTTTACATATTCGAGGACTTACAAAAAGTTTAATTTCAGTTTCCAAGTTGAATGATTCTGGGATGCATGTGACATTTGACAAGTTTGGTTGCAGGATGGTAAGGGGAAGTTTGGTGGTTGCTAAAGGATCTCGGACAGGGAATTTATTTACGCTACATGCCTCTACTTTTTGTAACTCCTCTTTTGTAACTAGTGCTGAAAATGCATGTATGTTGTGGCACCATAGATTGGGTCACATTAGTGAAAAAGGTCTTAGGACCATACTTGATAAGAAACTAGTAGATGGTATTTCTGATTATTTTGTTGGTAAAAATGATTTTTGTGAGGATTGTGTGTTTGGTAAACAAAACAAGTCATCATTTCCTAAAGGAACTAATAAAGCTAATGGATTGTTAGAACTTATTCATTCGGATGTTTGTGGTCCAGTGGATACAAATTCTTTGGGTAGATCTCGTTATTATGTTTCCTTCATTGATGATTACTCAAGATATACTTGGATTTATTTTATGCATTCAAAATCTGAAGTTTTCACCAAATTTAAGGAATTTAAGGCATTGGTTGAAAAGCAAACAGATTATAAGATAAAAGTATTGAGATCTGACAATGGGGGTGAGTATTGTTCTAAGGAATTTGATGAGTTTTGCAAACATGTAGGAATTGTTAGGCAAAAGACTACACCTTACACACCCCAACAAAATGGGGTAGTAGAAAGAATGAACCGTACATTAATGGAAAGAGCTAGGAGCATGTTAAGTAGTGCTAAGTTAGACAAATGCTTTTGGGCAGAGGCTATTGGTACTGCTTGTTATTTAATTAATAGATCTTCTTGTAAAGCTCTTGTTGTTAAAACTCCTTATGAAATGTGGTTGGGTAAAAAACCTTCAGTTTCACATTTAAGGGTCTTTGGTTGTGAGGCTTTTGTTCATGTGCCTCAAGAGAAGCGGTCTAAATTGGATCCCAAATCTCAGAAATGCATCTTTGTAGGTTATGGTGAAAATGTTAAAGGTTATAAACTTTGTAATCCACTAACACGAAAGATGATATTTTCTAGAGATGTTATTTTCAGGGAATTTAGAGCTAACTCTAAAGATGTGCAACCAAAGGACAAGTCAAAGACAGTGCATTTTGAAACTAAGCAAGAAGATGCACATGTGGAAGAACAGAGAGATGGACAAGAAGATGGAGAAGAAGAAGAGAGGTCTGACGAATCCGTTGTAACAGAAGAAGTTGAAAACAATGAGGATGAACATGAGGAGGAACCTCTTACTCCACCTTTGAGAAGATCCACAAGACAACAAAATCCAGTTGAAAGGTATAGCCCACCTAATTTTCATTGTAAATTTGCTTTGTTATGTACTGATGATGAACCTAGATCTTTTAGGGAGGCTCTCTCTTCAGAAGAATGTGAGTCTTGGATGCAGGCCATGCATGATGAGATGATGTCTTTGAAAAACTGTGACACCTGGGATCTTGTTAGTTTGCCCAAAGGAAGAAAGGCCATTGGTTGTAAGTGGATATATAAAAAGAAGTTTGGTGCAGATGGAAAGTTGGAACGGTACAAGGCCAGATTAGTGGCCAAGGGCTACTCCCAGAGAGAGGGAGTTGATTTTGGTGAAATATTCTCTCCTGTTGCTAAGTTAACCTCTATTAGATTCATTTTATCCATTGCTGTTGCTTATGATTTAGAAATAGAACAAATGGATGTTAAAACTGCTTTCTTGCATGGGGATCTAGAGGAAGAAATTTATATGCAATAGCCTGACGGTTTTGTTGTGAAAGGAAAAGAACACTTGGTTTGCAGGTTAAAGAGGTCTCTATATGGTTTGAAACAGTCACCTAGGATGTGGTACTAGAAGTTTGATGCATTTGCATTAAATATGGGTTTTGTTAGAAGTGATGAGGATCACTGTGTTTACTTTAAAGTTATTGATGATCAGATACCGATTATTGTCTTATATGTGGATGATATGTTGTTCATTGGTAACAATAAGCCAATGATTAGGGAACTTAAAACTCAGCTTTCTGGCACATTTGATATGAAAGATTTAGGGGCTGCTAAATATATTCTTGGGATGGAAATCATTAGGGATCGGATTCACAGAAAGCTTTGGTTAAGTCAGAGCAAGTATGTTAACACTATTTTGCAATGGTTTAATATGCAGGACTGTAAACCAGTAAATATTCCATTTCCTATTGGTACTAAGTTGAGTTTAGACATGTGTCCTAAATTGGATGATGATATTGATGAAATGTCTAAAGTTCCTTATGCTAGTGTTGTCGGTAGTTTAATGTATGCAATGGTTTGTACTAGACCAGATATAGCCCAAGCAGTGGGAGTTATAAGCAGGTTTATGTCTAACCCTGGTAAAGAACATTGGACTTTTGTCAAAAGGGTATTCAGATATTTGCAAGGCACTTCTGATTACTGTTTGGTTTATCATGGTACTGACAATATTGATAAGTCATTGGACATACAGGGTTTTGTTGATGCAGATTGGGCAAGTGACTTGGATAGTCGAAGGTCCACTAGTGGCTATGTGTTTACTTTGTTTGGAGGAGCAGTGAGTTGGATGAGTAAAAGACAACCTACAGTTGCTTTGTCTACTACTGAAGCAGAGTATATGGCTGCTACACATGCCTCTAAGGAGGCAGTTTGGTTACAGAGACTTGGTAATGGTATTGGTTTTGATTGTAGGATAGTGAGGATCGGATGTGATAGTCAGAGTGCCATATGTTTGGCTAAAATTCCTATGTATCATGCTTTTACTAAGCATGTTGATGTTCAGTATCACTTTGTGCGAGAAATGGTTGAGAATGGACAAGTCTTGATTGAAAAAGTTGACACTTTGGATAATGTTGCAGATTCTCTTATGAAGCCAGTCGCCACGGAAAAGTTCTCCTTCTTATGTAGCGCCATGGGCCTTGATCATCGCATTCTAATTCTATGTAATTGTATCTCTATGGGTGTAATTTACAATGTATGATGTTAAGTGGGAATGTTAGGCCTAGGTGTCATCAACCTTGTAAATCCTTTATTTTATTATTCTCCTAAAGTTTTTTGTACATTTACCCATAAGAGGTGAAACTGTTTGACCAACAGTGGTGAAAGAGACTATGTAAATGCAGTGTTACTGTTACCATTTATCCTTATGGAAAAGGACAAATTAGCTAGGCGTCCCACCTTGGAATCTTCTAAAATAAGGTTGTGGGTCAAAATAGGGTGTTGTAAGAGCATCTATGACATGCATGCAAGTTGTCATAAGATGCTATGACATTATGACAGATTCCCTATGACGTAATATGCTATTTTAGACCCCAGCTTCATGCATAAAGATGCCTTATGACAGCTGTAAGAGCATCTGTAAGAGGCTATTTTTGGTATTTTTTGACCATTTCAAGGAGGGAGGCATGGGTTTTTCTAGGTGGTATTGCTGCCTATTGTTTGGTGAAACCATGGTGGTTTTCATCCTCACAAATCTCTATAAATTGGGGCCTTGAGCTAGTGTTATTAAGAATTCAGTTTTGCAGGGGTAACAGGGTGCTGCTGGATTTACAGGGAATGATAAGAGAAGTTTATTGCTGCATGTAATATTAAAGATTATCAGTAATATACTTGCCTCTCTTTCGGTGGTGGAGTTTTTTCCCTCTTTGAGTCGACGAACGGAGCGATAGGAAGAGATATCTTGCGAGAAAGATCTATTATTTCGATTTATTCATTATTTGTTCATATTAGCTTTTCACCTTTATTTCAACATAATCTCGGACATAAAAGAATAAACTAATACCGAATTGACATCTGACCGGACTTTAATCAAATGATCCACTCAATACCCGGACATCTAATAGTTTGAAACCTAAATTTGATGATCAACTCTACTTATTAAACCTTTTTACATTTATCTATCTCAAACAACATTTTAAATATTAACACAACTTTTACTTTAAATAAAAGTATATAAATTAAATATGCAAGATGACATTTTATAAAAGAAAATCTAAACCTCTCCTTCTAAGGGAGAGGGGCCAGTAGTTGAGCAAGGTCTAATTGTTTTTATAACACTTGTGCTTATAATACTCAGTCCTACCACATATTTATACTATATATTGTAAATAAATAGTTCACATGTAAATAGAAAAATAACCTAATGTTGATCAAAACAGGCCCATACTTGAACCTATGAATGTTATATAAAAAAGTATAAATACATTCATGAAGAAGTGAAATAAATATTTTTTGTCTCAAATAAAATATCATAACTATCCACTATAAGTGTATCATTTATAAAAATAAAATGCTCATTTAATAAAATAAGACACTCATTTAAACAAGTATTGTTATCATAGTGAAAAAATATTGTTCTTATGTGTACAACTATTGGGGTAGCAATGTACAAGCATTGGATATTTATATTAATAGTTTGTCCTATCACAAATATAAAAGGTGAGCACAATAAATAACATGTATTTTCCCATTAAATGTGAAGGATTCAAAAAGTTTTAGTGTTCAACTATTGGTCCATTTGTGTTGAATATACAAGTTAGAAATAAAAAGATTTACGGTTACAATAGGTATTTGGTCCATTTAGGTTGCGTATAAGTTTTATTTTTAATAAAAATATGATATTCTACAAGCAACAAATGATATTTTTTGTTCAACTACTAGGAGAGAGGATGTGAGCATGTTTCAACAATTGTTATAGCATTTGTTGATTTAATGTCGAATATTTTAACAATATTGGACCAATAGTTGTGACTTTAAGTTGCTAGTGTTGATGACATGACTACCCATAATTGAATGAAGTGTATTCCTTAGATCCAAAAAGTAATAAATCATGTGATGCCACATTAGCGCACCAATAAAACATGATTTAGTGCACCATTATTGGTCTCACTTTTTTTTGGGCCTTTTTGGACACCTCGACAAAAAGCATGTTGATGTGGTCTTGAAACCTTAGTTATAAGTAGGGGACTTGTCAAGTAAGTTGTAAAAAATTGGGAGTGACTTGAAATTTTCACGTAGGATTTTGAGAAATACAAAGTTAGGGTGCTCAACTATTGGATCCTCCCTCCCCCCCAAGGGTACCATGATTAAGTTTCAGTCGAATCTTTAAAAAGTCAAATTTTGGGCACTTCTCAGTAGATGCGTTGATGTGGCAAGTTGCACGATGAGTCACACCTCCAAACCTTAGTTATGAATAGATAAAAGACCAGTCCACATTTAAAAAAACGAAACTCCTATGATATTCAAGACAATTGCTACTTACTCGCAAAATTCACCCGCACGACTACTGACCCCTCTCCCCTATTCGATAGAATCTTCTTAATCCTATTTCCCATTATGAAACAATTTGAATGATGGTGGGTCATGCTATGCTTGTTGACCCATTTTATTGTTTTCAGAAATCCTTTAGACTGTCGCCTGGTACTCTGTACTTATTTCAGCTTTGATCCAATAAAGAAACATATATTTCGTTTGATGATAATAAAAAAGAAGTGGAGCCATGTGAACATCATCTATCCCGTACATGACAGTGCAGTCTCTTGACCAAAGACGGTGGAGCATTTCTCACCAAATATAACTTCATATCGTCCAATTCCAGCCAGGCGAGACATATACGCGTTGTACGGTAGACGAAGCCCACGCCGGTGCCACTACTTTGAACTTCGAACTTTATCAACTTTATGACCGTCACTGTGTAAAAACGAACATTCCATAGAAATTAATCATTCAAATTGTTGCCTACAGCCCAAAAATTACCCATTACACATTGCTGAAAACCGGGCCAGTTGGAGATTATTATTAAAAAAATCGCTTTCTATCGCGTTTTCGATGGAGGATATACGGAGCGCGTACTAATAACAATCTGCATTCCAGCTGTGATCGTTCCTCGGCCACAAGATTTAAGCTATATTACTGGCCTATCGCGAATCTGAAGTGTCTGGGTTTTCAAAGACTTTATTGAAGTGTAGCTCAATAATTGATTTTGTATGAGTCCAAGGAGTTCAGATCAAGTGGTTGAAGATGGAGTTCAAGTTCAAATCTTCAGAGGGACAGATAAGGCGGACTTTTTAATGGTGATTTTGGGTCATTTATTATTTAGTTTGTAGTAAGTCTTAAAAAGCTAAGTACTGTATCGAGCTCATGGTTCAGTCAGTTTGAGCTATAGTTGTAGGCTATCAGAAATATTAGGGAAAAAACTGATTAGCATGAATTCGGGGAGCGAGGGGGAGAGGGAGAAACGAAGTGAGGCCTTGAAGGAAGTAGAAGAGACGAAGGAGTTGAAGTATAGAGGGGTGCGTCGTCGGAGTTGGGGGAAACGGGTGTCTGAAATTCGGGAGCCAAAGAAGAAGAGCAGAATATGGCTCGGGTCGTATGATAATCCACATATGGCCGCTCGGGCGTACGATGCGGCTGCCTTCTGTTTGAAGGGTCATTCCGCCATTCTCAATTTCCCTCATGCTGTACATACGCTGCCTCGCCCCCTTTCCTCTCGTCCTCAAGACATCCAGTCCGCTGCTTCGGAGGCTGCTAAGTCATTCAAAGAGCACAGAATACTTCTATTTTCTCCTCATTCTTTACACTCCCAAGCCCAATCTTCCGCGCTCCCTGAAGAAGGTATTGAGAGACAAGTTTGCTCTGAATCGAGCAATGGTGAAGTTCTACCGGCTGAAACAATGCAGTCAACTGGCGAACTGGGTCCCGTGACAGATCTGCTGGTGGAGTCGCCCAACATGCTGATGAATATGGCAGAAGCTCTTCTACTCTCGCCCCCTTTAATACATGAATACGACGATGAGAATGAATCAGTAGAGCCTCTTTACTCGCTCTGGAATGATTGAGTGAATCTGATTTTACAGTGCATATTTCTAATTAAAATTTCTGCAAATTTCAGCTGACAGCGCGCTGGAAGATATTCCTTCATACGGATTTAGCAGTAAAGTATGCATTGGAAGATGTTATGGGATCGGTTGATCCATTCATAGCTGCCCTCCAAATTCTGGAGGAATTTTCCTTTTAATTGTATCTTATGACAAAACAAATTGTATAAATACAGTTTATACGGCCATCAAATGTATTCCCATTGCCATGGCGTAAAGCCCTTTACTGAGTTTTATTAATATACAAAGTTCTATTTTGTTTCTTGTGTGATCTTTAATTTTAGATTAGAGATATTATTCTTCCTTTTATATATATATATATATATAATATTGAATATTAATAATATAATTTCATTTACTTACACTCTCACACACATACATATAAAATTTAGATAATTGAATTGATATTTTAAATATAATTTAATATATAAATAAATATGATATAATAGTTTTTTTAAGATTTGAAATGTTAAATATAATTAAATAAAAAAACTAAATTCATGTAACTATTACTTAATATCAAATTAACTTTCAAATTCTATTTATTTATATTTTTCTTTCTTTGTACAATTTTTTATAATTTTTATTTCCAAATCTCAATAATTGGAGTGACACATTCTATAAATTACTCCAAATTAATTGGGCAACCACCAGCTTCAACTTTTTTAATAAAAAATAAATAATACCTACTTAAAAAATAAGTTTTAAGCGTTTGCATCAAACCCTATTTGAATAAACTTCCAAGACCCTAAAGTCAATGGTTGGACTTGATGTCCTTTCCCCAACATTTTTATGATTTTTAAAGTTATTCATTACATTATTGTCAAAATCTATGTGTGCTATGAAAAGTCTACTTGCTTTTCAACCCATAGTTTTGGACTTTGTCCAATTTTGTAATGTTTGGTGAGATACAATGATGTCATATTATCACCAATGATGTCATATCATGTTATCTATTCAACAAACAAAGGGAGCTCAATATTTCAAATATTTTAAATTTATATAACATTAATTTTAAAAAATTGAAATAGTTTTATATTTATATTTTGATTCTATTTAAAAATTATAATTTCAAAAATAAATATAATTTAAGGTCTTAAATATTTATAAAATTTAACAAATAAAAGAAAAAAATCAATAGTAAAGTTAAAACTCAAATAATATTCTTAACAATTAATGGTTCATTAGATTTATATATGTGTGAGCAAATGAATGAATGATAAGTATTATAATATTATTAAAGAGAAGATCAAAATAAATTTATTTTATTTTAATTTATTTTAATTTTTTTAATAAATTTATTTGACTTTTTAAATTAATTAAAAAGATAATAGTATACCATTCACAAAAGAAGAGTGGATGGTTAAAAGACACACTCTCAAAGTCTATCTATTGATGATGATGTTATACACGTAACAATATACACATAGATGTTATTATATAAACAACAAAACCTATCTATCTTGAAAGAATCATTGAATTCGATTGAAAATTAGCTATCCCAGGGCTTGAGAATGTTAGGCCTTGACTTACTAGGCTCACTCAAGGTTCATTGTTTAGTTGTTGTTTCCACATGGGGGCTTGTCTATTCTAAGATATATGTTCTTACTCTTAACATTTTATTTTATTGATCTTAGTAAATTATACATCTAACAATTTCCACATTTCTGAGAATATACTTTGGAGACATCCTTGACCTCATCATTTCTTTCTATCATATCTATCTCATATCTTACAATCATATTTCAGGTTTTGATTACATCCTCCATTGATTATTTATTTAACCATGAAACACAATCATTAGATATTTTCTCAAGTATGACCTTAAATTCCTTTACTTCTGCATCTCCTTTCCCTATTGTATCTCAATCATTTACTTTTTGAATAAGGGAATCAATGAGATCCAAATATTTGTCCAACATCTTCTCAATCTTTTTGACAATTTTTTCTATTTCCCCTTTACACTACTATAAAGAATCTCTCTTCCAACTCACTTGTAATCCCCAAGTCCTTATCCTCATGATATCTCCATCTATTACCACTTTTTCTTGTAGCAATTGATGGTTCTCCATCTTTTGAATGATCACCATCCTCCTCCATTCTATATCAATTTGATTCAAGTGATCATTGTAGTTTGTCATTAGTTCTTTTACCTTCTTAAAATAATGGTCTTCTTTCTTATATTTCTTGATGGCTTCTTTTGTTTCTTCTTTTCCTTGCTTCATCATATCATCCATCCATTCATCAAGCACATTTTATTTATGCTTCATATTTTTAATTACATCCACCTTTTCCTTGGACATTAGTACTAGACTTGGAGGTATTTTGGCTAGGGATTGGCTTGTTTGAGCCATTGCTCTGAGAAAGTTATGAATTTCAACCATGTGCTCTTTCAACTCTTACCTTTTTTTTCTTATCCTTCCTTAGATGGGCAATAATTGTTTCTAAATTTATCCTCATTTCTTCAATGTCTTGCTCCTAGGAAGCATGCTCCAAGTTGATGGTTGATACTTGGTAATTTTGGGAAATGAATTTGTTCTTATTATTTTTTGCTATAGGCATAGGAACTTGTATAATATTTCCTCCATTTGTACATCTTCTTATTGCATACCTAACTTTGGCCTTAAGCTTTGGTGTTTCTACCTCTTGCATTATTCTCTTGAAGTCCAAAGGCACTAATTATAACTACATTGGTAGTTGTAATTGTTAAGCCAACCAATCAAGTATATCCTAACTTAGCCATTCTTCCACTACTTCATCTTCTCCCACCTTAAAATATTCCCCTTTTGGTGTATTGTCCCTATCTTTGTTCTTTTCACTTTTTGGGACCTCTTTCATGTCAAATTCCTATTGAGTTGATCTTTCACTAGTCTCTTTTGTTCTGCATCATTTTTCTCTTCTAATTCATCCTCACTTATTTTCTCCACTTCATCCTCATGCACTACTTGCTCATGAAATCCTAGGGCATCAACATTCTCGATATCATAATGTTCTTCATTTGTAGTTTCAATGGGTAAAGAAGATTTACCTTTAGTTGAGTCTTCATCTTGCTAAGACTCTACCAGATGCTCCTATGTAATATTAACATCATTGTTTGGTTATTGAGATTGGTCTTCAACTATCTCAACAACCCCTGGTTCTTAATTTTATAACTCTTATCCTCTTATTTTATGAAGAATAGGATCATGTGACTGGTATGTGTAGGATCATGATGGGCCAAAAAGTGGCAATATTATGGGTATTTGTAGGGTATGTATCGACTTAATTATTTTTTACCCAAAAATTGATGAAACGAAAAGGGTTTTAGAGGAGATTCTCAGCTTTCCACCAATATAAATTATGATTTAATTTGAATTTAATAAATAATTATTATTCATTTTCTATTAGAATTACTGACTAAAGTCCTTGACGATAGGTTGATTGAAAACATCTATAACTTTCAAACGGTATCACATTTTTGAATCTGAAACATGCGTCACATCTATGCTTCACATACTATAGGATTAAAAAGAAAAATTAAATTTCATGAATTTTGACCAAGTTAAGGTGGTCAAAATATACAAGTTTTATATTTTAAAAGTTGTAATAAAAATTCATAATTAATTATTTATTTGGAAAAAAATTATAAAAAATATGCATCACATTCTAACATGAGTCCTCTAATTATATATAAAATATTATAAAAAATATATCATTTTATTATGGTTAGGTGGACGCATTGCACACCTACTTCTTATTTTTCCCCGAAATTTAAGTACCATCGCATTGAAATTTCAAAATTTCACTAAATAGATTTTATTTATTTTAAATAAACCTAGTAGTTTAGAAACTACATTCAATTTTATACAGATTCTATTCTTACATATTTTTAAATAATATAGATAACTTATTCAAATTTTTACGTCAAGTTGCCTAACATTGATTTTTTTGAATTTTTTGCCACTTAAGGGCCTATTTTTTCCATGATGATCCTGCACATACCCAACTCACTCACTTTCTGTTCATGTTGATCCAAATATATTGCATCTATTGGTTCTTCCATCACCATTTCTTTCATCTATGAATCATTTTCTCCTTTTCTGATAGGTGAAGATGTTATTACCTCCAATTCTTTAGAAACAGTACTAGGAACATCTTCTTCTCTTTGTTCTTGTGCAGATTTGACAATGTAGGTAAATATATTATTTCATGTTGCTTCTTCTCTTAAAGCTTATCTACAATTTTATCTAACCTCTCCTTCTCTTTCAAAATAGTATCTATCATTTCTCCTTCTTCTTGAACAGGTGAGTGTATTTCTCCCATAACGTGTTTCATTGTATAAGTTCGCACTGAAGGAGGAGAAGCAAACATAACTATGAGTAACTAAGAAATTGACCCTCTCATTCTAGCATATACTTGTTTCCTACCAGGTGTCTCCTCTGGATATACGAGTTCTACCTATGGTAATATTGATGATGAAAAGACTCAAACAGATTTACTTCTAGTTCCTCTAATCATATTAGTTAGAATTTCTCTTATCTCCCTATTGGGATCCTCTGGTTGAATTACTATTGAAACCCCTTGACGTGGTGTTTCAACAGTTCTTTCTTTTTTAGTCTCAATAGCCTTGGCTTCCATAATTCCTCTCTTTTTACACATATAATCATCATAACCTCTTTCCTCTATGACCTTTGCCTTTCTTTTTCTATCTTTTCGGTAAGTAATTGTCACTTCCCTTGATCTTAGCCTTTGAATATATCTATTAATTCATATTTGACTAGATTCTATAATAGGCTTTGTTATAACATACAATGATGTGATTTCAGGCTCTTTCTAGTTGGGGTCTTGGCTAATAAAAAATCCTCTGATGAAGTATAAAGAGTGGGAGGTGAATTGAAAGACATGCCTCTTGGAAGTGGAATGTTATCATTCAGGCTAAGCCTCTAGGAAACTTATACCTTTGGAAAGTGACAGTGGGAAGTTGGTTACCCTCTCCTCATTACTATTTGACATATTTCCCTTTCATCTATGAATTTGGCCTCATGTACATACCCTTTTGGTATATTGAGGATGCACCTAGCAACCATTGTACAAGCCTAGTCTAAGACCAATTAGTCATCTTATTTTGTAGTGCCCAAATATTTAGTAAGTGATCCTAATCCCCTATGCACAAACATAGTTATGCATTCTCATCATATCTCTAATATAAAGTCTCTCATTGTCCTCCAATACCTTAAATCTACCATATTCCTCACATACATAAAATTCTCCATTCATAAGCATTATAAATCTTCCTCCATCCATGTTCATTACTTGAAGTCTCCCTCCATGCACCTCTTGACAACAATACCCAAACCTCCATCTTCCCTTATCTCCCCCAAAATAATCCAAATAAGGAAATCCCTTGTTCCAAAGCATTTCCAAATAAATCCCCATCTACATAAAGATAAAAAAGACCCTTTCATTCCCTCTTATGATCCCCTTTAAGATCAAGATCAAAACATCCCTTCTAATCCATCTCAAGATCACATATGTGTGAGAAGTCATATATGTCTCAATTCCTCATATTGATGTGATCTCTCACAAATGTGAGAGAAGTCAAATCTCTTCATCCACTCTTTCCCATGTTTCCTTTAGGGGAAACTTGTCACATTTTCTCTTACAAACATATCTTCAGATATTTGTGATAGGACACTAGTATTTGATCCTTATTCCCCATACATCTTCTTACACATGTGTAAGATGCCTCATTCTTCACCACTAGACTTGGTAAAACAAATAATACCCCATGATCATTCTTTAATCCATTCCTCTCTAAAATATATCAATTTAGTGATTTCACTTGGCATGCTTAGATTAAATTTAACCTCTTATGAATCATCTACCATTGCTCTAAAAATCAAATCTCAATAATTCATTCTCCATCCAATAAATCTATATAAGAGAGGCTTGCCCCTCTCATTTGATCATTTCTTCATATTCTATCCATGTGTTGTCCATTTGACCATCACCTTCTATCCTAAAGTCATGTTGCCATTTTTACAAGCAACCTACTTTCCATTGTCCATCTCCTTCATCTAAGGAGAAAATCAAGAGGGTTGAGAGTGTCATTTCTCAACATAGAGTGCACTCCTCTTTAACTCTATCCAAGAAGTATTTTGAAGAAAATGTAAAGTATTATTTCTTTTATTTTAATCTTTGAATTTATTTCTTTGTTTTTCATTATCTTCAATAATAATAAGGAAAAACGTTTACATGTCTTACAAGAGTGTATCTAAGCCTTACATAACCAAAAAACCTATAAAATGACAAACATGTAGTTTTTTGTGAACTGTCCCCAAAGAGAGGCATGCCTTGACATAAAACTTGCCAATAGATAAAAGTGAAAACTAGAAATAGATAGGGTGAAAATAGGGAAATGATGAATTAAATATTTTAAACAACCAAACATAAACCAAAATAAATAAATATATCATACGGAAATATTGCTAGCATGTCTTAGAAAAGTGAAGAAGCCTTGTAATAATAAAAAAAAAAAACAAAAAATTATGCATCTTTTGTGATTTAGTCCTTGTAGATAAAAATGAAACAAACTTAGATAGACAATACTCACAAAGAAAAATGTGTTGATCCATTAAAATACATCATATATACAATCATCACTATTTTTTGAATGCTACATATTACAAGAAGTAGCAACACATATCTCTTAACAAACATTATATTTGCTTTGCAAACAATGTAAGAATTTTCTTTTTAATATTCAAATCTTTTATTAATAATTACCTCACTTAATTTTCAATATTAGAAAACAATTTAAAGTTTTGTTAAAAAGGATTTAGGATGGTATTTTAGTTCTAATTTTAAAAATATAAATTTATAAATTTAACTAAGTAAATTAAAACAAACCAATAAAAATATTAAGAATAATGATTTCTCTAGGAAAAAAAATAGAACAATATATCACCATTAAAGCAAAAGGATTCATGGATACAAATTTCAAGGAAAAAAATGGATTCATGGACACAAATTTTATTAGGCATCCCTTACATGTCGGCACAAAAAGCCTTGTAATTAGAAATAATATATGGCACCACTAAACTACAAAAGGCTCTTAAAAAAGGTGTAGATCATTATATAAAAAACATTCAAAAGGCTCCACTCATTTAATCAAACATCAAATCAAAGGTCGAGGTTTATTTTGCGACTAAACTTCCCACTATATATGATCCATTATTTATTGAGCTTGCAAAAACGAAGTCTTTCTTCGCCTGGGCAATCAACGGTTTTTCGCATAACTGAAATCTCAGGTCACAGAAGATTTGTGAGGTCGAAGAATCATCCTCTGATCTCATCAATGGCGGCGACTTCTGGTAATTCAAAGGAAGCTTCTAAGAAGACAATGTCTTCACAGTCGTATAAACGGTTGTCCCCTATATCTGAGTTTGAACAGATTACTAGAGGAGCGGATTTGGAAAGCTTTCGTAATGGGTATAACATTATTGAGCCCAGTTGCAATGGCATAGAAACTACCAGTTCTAATATCAAAGCAAAGCGAAAGCCCAACCAAGCAAGCTCTGCAAAATGGGAGGCCATAAGGGCCATAATAAAAAAAGGACGAAGTCGCCTGTTTTAAGCATTTTGAGATTATAAAGCAGGTAGGAGAGGGCAGTGTAGGGCATATATTCCTGTGTCGCCTTTCGAATACCCCCCATTACTTTGTATTGAAGACAATGAACAGAGTTATTCTTGAAAAGATCAACAAGTCGAAAAGTATTCAGAATGAAATCGAGATACTTGAGATGTTGGACCATCCGTTTCTTCCCTTTTTATATCATTCTTTCCAAATAGGCGCCTCTACGGTTGCTGTCATGGACTATTGCCCAGGAGGTGACTTGTATGGCTTACAGCGGAAGCAGCCAACAAATTGTTTTTCTGAAGGAGATGCACGGTATGTATACATATTTTTTTAAAAGATTTTATATCATTTACGGTTTATTTTGCTATTTGATATGGTAGTAAAGTCTATGTTGATATTTTCTATTGAGAGTCAAGAATTGAGGGGTATTCATTCCATCAAAATTGTACAGGACACGATTCCTTCCTCATTCCTTATATCATACTTTTAGGGATTTGAACCTTAATGTATAAAGCAATCAAAGAATGTACCATCACCCTCACCGATAATGCTCAACCAATCTAATGACAACCGTTTGATAGATTGTGCATTATTTATCTTCCATATTTTAAAGTTTATGGTAGTGAAGATCAGATTTACCAACCAACGTTGTTGTCTTCTTCTTTTTTTAGACTGTAGGAATCAGGTAGTCCTTCTTATATCATACCTTCAAGGATTTGAACCTTAATGGATAGTGTAATCAAAGAATGTACCATCACCCTCACTGATAATATTCAATCAATCTAATAATAACCTTTTGATAGATTATGGATTATTTATCTTCCATCTTTTAAAGTTTATGGTAGTGGAGATCAGATTTACCAACCAACATTGCTATCTTCTTTTTTTTAGACTGTACGAATCAGGTAGCCCCCCAATAAACTGCAGTGCGTCTGGTAAACTTCTACCACAACATGACTAGTGATGCTGGCATGACACACCCTCCGATACCATGGGGATGGGGAGACTAGACCTCATGAACTCTTGCCTGCAACAGGATGCTTTAGCCAATCGAACTAGACCCCCTACCCTAACATTGCTATCTTCTTAAGTAGTAACTATTTTACATATTTAAAAATAGGACTCGTACACTTTATTGATGTTTTTATAGAGTGAGCATTAAAATATTTGTACTTTTTACATTAAGATTATCCACATTTTAGGCGAGATATACACCCAATTATCTTTTACCATGCATAGTCGATTTCAAGGCCTCTAAAACTATTCAACAAAGCCTGACTGTCTGAATTGTTCAGATCAGGTCAACCATGTTAAATTCTTCAAGCTCTAAGTTGCCAATAACATCAAACCTATTCCACGCCTATAAGTATAACTATTCTCTACTAAACATCTTCTATGCATGCATCTTTTTGCTGGATGGACAGGCTCAACAGGCTATGTAGCCTGATAAAATCATCTTATCTTTCATTCGCTTAAATCTTATTTAAAAAAGGTTTGATATATCTATATGTTTCTTTAACAAGTTTCTTTGATATGTAGAGATATCTACTTAATTTAATGAGTCCATGACATGTTTTTTTAACTTGCTAAGTCTCTTTGATATCCTTGACTTTGTTTAAAGAGAATTAGTCAGTACAGCATCACTCTTAAAATCCCAATCTTCCTCTGGCTTGATTAACAGGTGTCTCCTAGTTTATGTTCTCCATGACTTTTTTCTTAAAAAAATAATACGACAAGGGGTATGTCTCTTCTTATACATAGAGATACTTGTTTGAAAGAATTTGCTCTGTACAAATGATCACTTCTGACTTTCTAATGAATATCCATAACAGTTTCAATTCTTTCCTTATTTTCTATGGAAATTTTCAAGTTCTCATGTTAATTAAATGAAAATTTCCTTTTCTCAATAAGATCTGGGCATATTTTCTCTATACCTGCTATTTTTCTCATTGTACCTTCCTTAGTTGTGTTAAATGCAATTGCTTGCTTAGTATGACAGTGTTTTCGTATCAGCCTGCTTCGTTGCAACTATATATGTTCAACTATTTGATTTTAATATGGTGCCTCTCCACATTATATACTTAAGGTAATTTGTTACATGTGGGATTTATTTCAATGGCTTCAATTTGTGGTTTTCTCTTTGACATCATAATGTTTAGATTAAGAGGCTTACTAATTTATGTTGTCATGACAAAGAAAACTGTTCAAGGGTTTCTAAGTTTTGATATATGGTTATGCTTTGCACGGTATAATCTAGGCTGTTAACTATATTCAAGGCTTTAGTCAAATGTGTACGGCTTTGTGTTTTGTTCTTATACATCACAGGGTTGAAATATAGACTGTACATAAGATGTTCTGGGGTTTGTTTAATGAGGTTAACTATTGCATTGTTAAAACCTTTAGGGTTTCCAAGCTGTCATGTTACACATGATATAATCCAAGTCATTTAGTTTTTTAAGTCTATGGCTTATCCTTGTAGAGCAGAGTTTAAGGTTGATGTTTTCCAATCTTTTTAAGCTGATGATTATTTATGTTTCATACGACAGGTTTTATGCTTCAGAGATTCTTATAGCATTAGAATACCTCCACATGCTGGGAATTGTGTACAGAGATCTGAAACCTGAAAACATTTTGATAAAAGAAGATGGGCACATCATTTTAACTGATTTTGATCTAGCCAAGAGAGGCCAATTCAAGCCCACTGTGACCAAATTTCCTCAACCTCTGAGACACTTTTTCGGCAGGCGAGAAAATGAAGACAATATTGAGTGTTCCAAAGAATTTGTTGGATGTTTCTCCTTTGTAGGACTGTTAAAGGGCTTCATAAAACTGAACAAGGTCAATCCCCCAGGCCTTCCAAGCAGTGAAATGTATTCAAGGCCGATCATAAGTGCAATTGCCTCTTTGCCTGAGATGCAGACAGAACCCAAAAGTGTCCGTGCAATGTCAGTGGTGGGTACATATGAATATTTGGCACCAGAGGTTGCAGAGGGCAAACGCCATGGAAGTGCTGTGGACTGGTGGGCTCTTGGAGTCTTGCTGTATGAGCTTCTCTATGGAAAAACACCATTTTTGGGTGAGGATGATAAGGATACATCTATGAATATAAGGGAGAAGCCTCCTCCTTTCCCTGAAATTCCCAAGGTGAGTGATGCTGCAAAGGACTTGATCGGCAAGTTATTGACTAAAGAGCCTTCCAAACGCTTGGGATTTGAGCGAGGGGCTTCTGAAATTAAGGAGCACCACTTCTTCGATGGTGTAAACTGGACACTGATCCTTAAGGGCCAACCTCCAATGATTCCTGGGCCATATTATGGTCAGCACGATGATGAACAAGATGATTACTATGGGTTCGACTGAGGGATTGTTTACTTGGGGTTTAATGTGGGTTTCTGTGATTTCAATGAACAGATTTAATGTGTTTAGAAAAATTTGATTACTTTTAAGAAAATTTCAATATTTTACATGCCAAAAAGTGATGTTTTTAATTCCATGATCATAAAGCTTCAGGATATTGATTCCACAACGTTACGTTGTCTTCTCTAAGGGTTTGCATAAATGATCTAAATTGGCCTTTCCACCACGTAAATATAGGGAACATCGTTGGCATAAGTGCTCTAGTAGTTCTTATTATAAGCTATTTAGTTGTATTCCATTTTGTAATGGATGTTTTTATATGTACATTTATCTATGCTATTATATTTTGATAAGATTTATTTAATTGATTATTTAGGTTTTTTATTTTTAGTATGTCGAGTACAATAGTAAAGAATGGAGTGTGTGTTGATAATTGATGCTTCTAGTGTTTTCGATGCATTTCGACTATTTTTAGCCTTCTTCCACCGTTATCTTTTATTTCACTGTTTTTGCTGCCCGCATCTGCACCTCGAATTATGCATGTCATACACATGCTTTTGTTTTCTATTTTGAGTCTTTTTTGTAATTGCATTCTATGTATTGGCATTGCTCTGTTTATTTAAGCATGAATAAAGTTTTTGTTTTCTATGTTTGCACAAAATACATAAATTGTGTGTGTATTACTATGGGCTCTGTTTTGCCTTGTTTTCCAAGTTAATTGGTTTATCTATGCTGCTGCTATAATTTTATGTTGTTCTCTTAACTTGTCGGTGTAGGAATTAGGCCTGGTTTTTAATTCTTCATGTGGTATTAGAGCAGGTATTTTCTTTTGGGTTAAAGATTTAGTGGTTGGAATTTCGCCAAAGGTTTATCATGTCGAATTCTAACTTCTTGCCCATTCCAGAATTTGATGGAAATGAGTATGATTATTGGTGCATAAAAATGATGACTTTTTTGATAGGAAAATATTTGTGGGAGATTGTTGAATCAGGTTACCAAGAGCCATTGCGTACTCTCACCCCAAAGTGGAACCATGTTGCCATTATCATAGAAGGTCAAGGTAGACGCAAAAATCATAATCGTGCAAAAGGAAATAGAGGTAGAGGTATGGCCACTTTGAAAGAAATTGCAGATTAAAGGAAGGAAAAAGTGTTAATTATGCTAAAGAAGGTGATGAAAATCCTCCATATCATTTATTTTTATCTTACTCAAAAGGTGAAACTAATAGTAAAGAAGATTGGTATCTAGATTCTAGATGCTCTAACCATATGACAGGGAATTAGAACTTGTTTTCAACAAAGGATGAGAGTTTCAAGTCCAAGATTCAACTTGGTGATGACAAATCATTGGAGGTTGCTGCAAAGGGAGCTATGTAAGTCCACACAAAAGAAGGTATAAAGAGTGTCAATGATATTTATTACACTCCATAGTTAAAGCATAATTTGTTAAGTGTTGGAAAACTATGTGAGAAGGACTATAAAGTTGGTTTTGAGAATAAGAAATGTACAATTTATGATAAGAATTAGGGAAATAGGGTTGTGACTATTGTGCCTATGATAAAGAATAGAATGTTCCCTTTGAAATTTGGTGAACATAACAATAGCCTTTCCAATATGGCATATGAGTATATCAATTGGTTATGACATCTCAGGTATGGACATTTAAATTTTCACAGTTTGAAGATTCTCACATCAAATGCGTTAGTTTCTGGTTTGCCTAAGGTTGAAGAGCACAAGGAGGTTTGTGAAGGATGTGCTAAAGGAAAGCACACAAGGGAGAAATTTTCAAAAGGAAATGCATGGAGGGCCCATCACCCACTTCAACTTATTCATTCACATATTTGTGGTCCTATGCAAACAAAGAGTTTGGGTAAGTCATCATATTTTATCACTTTTATTGATAATTACTCACGAAAATGTTGGGTGTACTTTTTGAAGGCCAAAGATGAAGCCCTTGATACATTCAAGAGGTTTAAAGCACTTGTGGAAAATGAGAAAAGGTGCAAAATCAAATGTTTAAGGACTGATCATGGAGGAGAATTTTGTTCAAAATCCTTTCAAGATTATTGTGATATGAATGGCATCAGGAGGCAACTCACCACTACATACACACCTCAAAAAAATGGAGTAGCTGAAAGAAAAAACCGAACAGTGGTAGAAATGGCAAGGAGCATGTTACAAACCAAGGGATTAAGCATCTTTTTGGGGTGAAGCAGTTGCTACAGTAGTATACATTCTCAATCAAAGTCCCACCAATGCACTCGAGAAGAAGACTCCTTATGAAGCATGGTATGAGAAAAGGCCTAATGTTAATCATTTCAGAGTTTTTGGTTGTTTGGCTTATGTCCATGTACCTAATCAAAATAGACAAAAGTAATCTATGCAAAAAGTGAGTCATGTATTTTTGTTGGATATAGTGAGGAAAGTAAGGCTTATAAATTTTATAATCCTCTCACTAATAGGCTTATTGTGTCAAGAGATGTGATTTTTGATGAAGGGGGAGTTTATGGTCATCAAAAAGGCCATATGGAGAAGTCAAAATCTGTTTTAAATGATATTATTGTTGATGATATTGATCATGAGCAACCCACTAATGTTTATGTTCCAAGTGCTACAAATCCATCAAGTAGCCCCTCCTCTAGTTGTTCAATTCCAATTGAAAGTCCAGCTTCAACTCCAAGTTCTGGAAGGGAGGTAAGAAGTTTGAGAGATATTTATCAAAGGAGTGCAAATCAAGCACATGAAGAAAATCCAATAGGTGAGACAATTAATTTTGCTTTATTTACCAAGGCTGATTTTGAACCATCATGTTTTGAAGAAGCATGTACTAATGAGGTTTGGATGCAAGCAATGAAAGAAGAGATGGATTCAATTCATAGGAATGATACTTGGGAGCTTATAGAGCTTCCACATGATAACAAAAAGATTGGTACTAAATGGGTCTACAAGACCAAGTTTAATAGTGATGGTGTAGACACTAAAAAATGTCCTAGGCCTGTGACCCTTAACTTCTTCATAATTCTTTCATCTTCATTTCTCATAATTAAATAATGTTAATTATTTAATTATTTTCTAAAGTTGTACATGTCCTCTATTAATTAAATAACTTTAATTATTTAATTAATTCATTCTTACCTTTATTCTTTCTTGATTAATTAGATAAATATTATTTATTTAATTATGTCACTAATTAAATTTATCTTCTTTTTAAAATTGAATAAACAATTATTTAATTTATTCCTATGATACTTTCAACTATAATTAAATAATCATTTTAAATTATTTAATTATTCTTTAGCTTTTTCTCTCTTTAATATTAAATAAATCTTTATTTATTTAATTTAATCCTAAAATATTGAATGTTGAATTGAAATCATTTAATTCAAAAGGATTTATCCTTATCACATTTCTCTATAATTAGATAATTTCTTTGTTATCTAATTAGTCATTTATCACTTATGTGACCTAGATCTAAATTGATCATTCATTTATTTGGTGAGATAATATCTGATTATCTTTAACAAATAGTTTTTCTATGTTGATCACTTTGTCAATATTATCTTCTACATGCAAT
>VDFB02014293.1:0-12537 GCA_007258455.2 Sequoia sempervirens
GCTCTGCTAGGTTTGGAAATGGGGCGAAAATTAGAATTACAAAACATCCACCTAGAAGGGGATTCCCAAAACATTGTCAATGCAATTCTGGAAAAACACTCCAAATTGGTCCCTAAGCAAATGGCTCGAGGCAATAATAATGCAAATGGAACACTTCAAAAAATTTAGAGTTTCACATGTCTATCGGAAGGGAATGCAATGGCAGATGAGGCAGCCATCGTGGCCATCAACATGGAGACAAATACGGTGTCGTTAAAATCAGAGGAAGCCTGGCACGAGTTGCATAAGGAAATCTATAGGAGATAACGCGCTTGTGCAAAGTTTTAATTGCCTAAGGTATGATGAAACAATTCCCATCATGGCAAAGTGTGGGGTGTACTAAAGTTTACTTGGAAATGATTGAAGACATGCCTTTAAGTGGCAGATGAAGGCACTCCTATCAAATCCATATTCGGCAACCAAGGTTGCGGAGATGGACACACCAGTCTGCTTGAGAGTGAGAAGGTAGATGGATTTCCTTGGTGAACTCTTGAAGAGGCACCTGATGGCGATATTCAAGTCGAATTGTGGGGTGGTTATGCATGCAAGGCTGGTTCTTGGGGATTTGTATACAAATGAGGCGTTTTGCTACTGTGTAAACACAAACATTACATCAATGTTCACGATGATGTTGTTGGACGTAGGGGAGGACACAAGGGTGGTCAAGAAGATAATGGAGGACCCAGTGTGGCCGTAGTGGCACGGGGGGATGAAAGATATTCTCCAACGGGTGTCTCTTGGCATTGGTCTTGTGCCACAAGGAGGTGTATGGCTGCTGGTTTCTGAGCAGTGACCCCTAGAGGCAACACCATGCACGCATGGGCATTAATTTCCTAAAAAACCCTGATTGGGGAAATTGAAAATGGAACGGTGGACTAGTCCTTCGCATTCATCAACTCTTCTACAACGATGGAGGTGGACAATGAGGGTCGAACCGAGGATGGGGGCTCGAGTAATGCATAACTGAGCGTTGGTCTAAGGTAAATAGCTATGTTTTAGTTTCTAGTGTTTGTTTTCTACATATGAGATGTATTAAAATGTAATCTAGGGTGGTCAAAATTTAGAAGCCATTTTCCTATGGAGGCTTCATTTTGTAAATATGGCTACCTCCACTACACATAGCAAGGCCTAGTATGTAATGATCTTTTTTGATAAATCTAATCGAAAGGGTGTGGCCCTCTATAGCCACTCGATCAAAAATATATGTATATTTGTCAGAACCCTAGTGGTTCTCTGATTCAACTCTGATTGTTTTCGTATTGTGTTTTGCAAATTTCGATTTTTTTGTGTTTTTGAGGTTTTTCACAGGCAAAATGAAAAAGTACGATTTCTCTAGAAATTGATAAAAAATTCATAAAAATTTCATACAAGCTTAAAATGCATAGAATTTGTTCAGAATGGATAGGCGTTCCTTTATTTCATCTTTTTCCAGAACATACAATATTAAAATCTGAACGTACAATGAAAATACATTGAATTTATTGAGAAAAACCTGGTTTTCTGTAAGTGGCGGCTGCAGCAATAAATGCTGATGTACGGCCAGAAATAAATAAATCTCCAGACTCTGATTTCAATGCCGAATCTCCAGTGAATGCTCAAGACAAAGCCATCGCCCAAAACTGAGAGCCAGAATCTGAGGACAGGAGAATAATCTCTGAAGACAAGAGTACGGCCTGCAGGTACAGTGGTACGGCCAGTCTGCAGCAATTAATAAATAGTACGGCTTCCTTGAAATTCGTGCCAAATCACTGATGGATGGTGATGAATGAAAACGCCTCAACTGGAAAATGATTTCCTCTGCTTCTAACTGAATGAATGTCTCAATAATCTCAAACTGTGATCTCTGGATGAAATCACCAAGTGCCAGCTTCAACTGATATTTCACAGCCTCAGTCTGCCTGATTCCTGAAGAGTTTTCGTTCTCCAGAAACGATCGTCTGCCAGAAACCCTAGGGTTTGCAAACTCCAATGCTCAGAGCAAAAATCAAGACAAAATTGAATAATAACATGATGGTTCGATTTTGTCTGTGAAGAGTATATATTGCCTTGAAGAAAAATTCGACCTATTCTCCTTTTTAATAAATCATTTAAATTAATGATTTAATTTGCTCTTTGACTTAGGAGAAATAATTAATCATTGGCGTCCCCTTTTTAATGAATATAAATACTCATTAAGTCACCTTTTAATAATATATTATAAAGTATAATTAAATACTTTATAACTAAGCCAAATAATTAAATATTTTAATATTTCAATAAAGTGACATTATTATAAAGTCAAATTATTAAATATTTAATAACTCATTAATTACTCCTTATTTCTCCGTCAAATCAATCAACTACTGAACTGGGTCGAATCTGAGCTGAATAACTGCACCAGGTGCCCTTCCCGAAATAGCAGCTTCCGTCTGACCTAACTTTCTAAAAATAGAAAGTTCTCTGAAAAAGCTCTCTGGAAGATTCTGCGAAGGCCCAACCTGACACACTGCAATTCTGGAGCTAACCAACACTGAGCAACTGCCAAAAATGATCCTCTGAACACTCCTGTCAGCCTACGAGGATCGAATGATAGGCTAACCTCGTCACCAGCTGTGCTGACTAGGATGGGGACATGACAGTCCGCCCTCCTTGAAATTGCTTGTCCTCAAGCAATCTCAACTCTGGATGCTGTAAAATCTCCTCTGACTCCCATGTAGCATCCTCAACTGGCAAATCTCTCTACTTGACCAGGTATTCCCTGATTACACGCCTCCGAAGGTGTCTCTCTCTCATATCAAGGATGGCCTCAGGTACTAATATCAGTTTCCCTTCCTCATCAAGGGGTGGCAAAACTGGAGAGGGTATAACATGCTGACCCAATGCCTTTTTCAGGCGAGAAACGTGAAATACATTATGGACCTTTGCTATCGGTGGCAAGTCAACTCGCCAAAGCAACCTAAGCCCTTTCGTGGGCAATACCCGAAATGGACCATAATGGCGAGGTTTAGTTTCTCTGCCCACTCTTAGCGAGTAGGCCCGATCACGAGCACGCATGGTACCATATCACCCACCTCAAACTCGCTCAGCCCTCTTACGTCGGCTATCACTTGCTTATGCTGATTCTGTGCCCGCTGGATATTGTCTCGGAGAGACCTCAAGATATCATGCTGACTCTGCATCATATCCCCTGCACTCGGCACTCTGCTATCGCTCAAAATCAAATCCAGAAGGTTGGGCGCCTCATACCCATACAAAGCCATAAAGGGCGTCATCTGTATCGTCATATGGTGAGTCGAGTTGTAACAATACTCGCACAAGTAGATCCATCTCACCCAAGCTCTCTGCTGACCAGCTATATAATTACGCAAATAACCCTCCACCCACTTATTGACAATCTCTGTCTGTCCGTCTGTCTGCGGATGGTAGCTGGTACTCGGTGTCAGTTCGGTCCCACAAGCTGAACAACTCACGCCCAAAAGTTGCTCATGAAGCGTTTGTCTCTACTCCTTACTATGCGTCGAGGCAATCCATGCAACGGAAAACCTCTGCGAAGAACAACTCTGCCCGGTCTGCCGTCTTTGTGAAAATGGTAAATGTCGGGAAAAATGGAAGCGTGTTTAGTCCAGCCCGTCGACCACTATAAGGTCACAATCTTTACCACGGGCTTTACGGCAAACCCGTGATAAAGTCCATCGATAAAACCTCCACTTCACGAAAGCCGGTGTCAGTGGTGGAATAACCAATGAGGATAAGTGTGCTCCTGCTTGTTCTGTTGGCACACAGAACACTCACGGACATACTGCAAAACATCAGTTTTCAGCCCTTTCCAAGTAAACCGCTCCCGAACCATTTTGTAAGTCTTGTAGTATCCAGGATGGCCCGCCATAGGAAGGTCGTGAAAGGCTCTCAAAACTGTAGTCCATACCTCAGAGTCAGGAACCAAAAGAATCCGCCCCTTGTAAATGATCAAGTCTTCTACAACAGTATACCTGTCGTCCTGCTCTGTCCTGTCAATGATGCTAGAAGCCCATGGGTTCTTATCATACTCAGCAATAATCCGATGCCTCCAATCCTCTGTGATCTGTGCTAAGGCATTCAACTGGGGTCTGCGAGACAAGGCGTCAGCTACAACATTCTGCTTTCCCTTAATGAAAGTGATATCGAAGTCATATGACTGCAGTTTACTGACCCATTTTTGCTGCCTCTCATTCAAGTCTCGCTGTCCTAGGAAATGTTTCAGGCTATTATGATCTGTGCGTACACTGAATTTGCTGCCTACCAGGTACTGCCTGAACTTAGCCAATGCATGCATAATGGCTAACATCTCCTTATCATAGATACTGTAAAATCTCTCAGGACCCCTGAGTTTCCTGCTCTCAAATGCAATCGGATGACGCTCCTGCATCAAAACGGCACCAATGCCCTCTCCTGAAGCATCCACCGGAATAGATCAAATGGCTTATTAAGAGTCGGGCAATGCTAACTTACCCGGACGCCAAAGTCATGATCGTAAACTGTCAAAGCATTCTAGCTGTGGTGACCAAGGGAAAGCCCTTCTTGTCAAAAAGTCGGTGGGGGTCGCGTGGCCAGTGAGAACCGTAACAAATCTCTGTAGAAATGCACACAACCCAATGAAACCTCTGAGCTGCGTAAGGTTCTCAGGTACCGACCAATCAACAATAGCTCGGACCTTTTCAGGGTCCATACTCACTCCCTTGGCACTGATGATGTGCCCCAGATATAACAATTCCTCCATGCCAAGCTCACACTTGGATTCCTTAGCATAGAAAGACTCATCTGCTAAGATACCCAAGACTGTGTCCAAATGAGCCAGATGCTCATCCCATGACCTACTATAAACCAAAATGTCGTCGAAGAAGACTAACACAAATCTCACTAGTGAGCGAAAACCACATTTCATAGGCTGAAGGTGGCGAGTGCGATAATGGTTAACCGAAGGGCATAACCAGGGCTTCGAGTGACGCAATGACAAGCGGTTTTCTCAATATCCTGCTCCCTCATGCGAATCTGATGGTACCCTGATCTCAAATCAATCTTCGTAAAGAAGACTGCTCCGTGCAACTCATCTATCAGCTCATCAATACGTGGAATAGGGTACCTATTCTTGATTGTTCTTTTGTTGAGCTGCCTGTAATCGATACACATCCGAAGTGATCCGTCCTTCTTCTTTACCAATACAACCGATGAAGCAAAAGGAGACTTGCTAGGTCTGATATGGCCCATAGCTAACAACTCATTAATGGTCTTCTCTATCTCATCCTTGAGTCGTTTCGGATGTCGGTAGGGAGTGATCATAACGGGCTTTCGCATCCCTCCTCCAACTCAATAGTAATGCTCCGTTACCCATGCGGAGGTCTACCGGTGGAATATCACTAAACACTTTGGAGTGTTTAGTCCTCGAATCGTATGTCGGTGAATTGCACTCACCCTTCTGCGGCTCCTGCTGGGCTGGCATCAACATGCACTCAGCCGCCTAGTCAACCATATCGTGACGAATGAGCCTCTCCATCCGTCTGAATGAAACCATCCTCAGATTACTATCCCGAATCGCCTTGATGACATGTGGTCTCCCGTCAACCTTGAATTTCATTTCCATATCCCGTAGGTTGAGCGTGAACTCACCCAAATCATGCAACCAGGCCATCCCTAATACAACATCTGTATCACCCATATTAACAACATAGAATTCAGTCTTGAATTCGTAGTTGTTCAGTCTCATCGGAAGATCAGTAATCTTTCTGTCGCACCTGAGAGTATATCCGTCAGCCACCTTGACTCGAATACCCTCGAAAGCCTCTGTCTGGATACCACGTCTCTCAACTAAACGTGCATCAATAAAATTGTGCGTGGCACCTGTGTCTAACAATGTAATCACTTTCTGACCTGCTAAGAGTCCACGAAGTCGAAATGATCCATCTCTCTGAAGGCTGGTCAAATGGGCTTCCTGTAGCTTCCTTCCACCTTCATGTTCAACCTCATTTTCAGACCTCTCATCATCTGAATGCTCGGAATCAGCTTGCTGGTCTGACAGATCAGATTGCTCTTCGCCCTCGTAAAACCACTCCATTTGATTATTTTTGACTTTCGGACGAAGTGGGCATATGTGTTTTTCATCATAGGGTGCTTTGCACCAAAAACACAACTTTTTCTTACGTAATTCATTCAACGTTTCTCTGTCAAACGGTGGTGCATTCTGTCTCTTCGGATCCTGTTGATCCTTCCTCCTGTCAAAGGGTCTATTCCTGTCATTGTTTCTATCGAAAGGCCTGTTGGGTCTCGTGTATGGAGTGGACCCTGAATTGAACTTGCTGCGAGGTGCTGCAAGTTCCATGTTTCGTGCCTTCCGCATGGCCTCCTGAAGTGTGGGAGGGTCAAAAGCCTTGACCCAACCTCTCATGGGTTCTGTCAAACCCTCAACAAATAGTATAATGAGTCTCCGCTCAGAAATGCCACTCACCATAACTGCAACTCTCTGAAACTCGCCAATGTAGGCATCCAAACTGCCTGTCTGTCTGAGCTGAGCCAACTCTCTGAAATACAGTTCTGGATCCTTCTTATCGAATCTCTCTATCAGTCTGCTGGTGAACTCCTGATAGGTGTTGACCGCATGATGGCCTAGCGTGTACGTACCGTGGTGCCTGTCGTGTTATACTCGAGATCAAGATGTAAAGTAGCAAATTTAATTGCCTCATCCTCCTGCATAGGCCTAAGTGACAAGTAGTTGTCCAATTTCTGGACCCAAGTCCTCGCTGATGTCTTTTCAGACCCATCAAAATATGGCAATGTAATCTTGCTCACCGCATACTGCAAATCCCTATTCACCTGTGGCTGCGGATGCTGATGCTGTGGGGGTCTGCGGTCAAATCTGCCTCCTCCTCTGGGTTTATAAACATCTATAAACTCATGGAATGTAGAAGTGCTGTCGGATCGGTGCTAGTGACGTACTCAGATGAAACCTCGTCCAAGTCACGCCAGCGACGTACCATTATGGCTGGAAGCTCACGATCTTACGATGCTCACGAATGCGAGGCGGAGTCTCTCTAGGTAAGAAAGTAGGCTGGCCTGGCCTACGCTCCTGGTAGATTGGTGACGGCTGTCTAGGCACTGATGCCAATGGCTGATCCACTGGTGCAGTCCCGCTCGTCTGTCCAATCTGAATGTAGTGTGGCTGTGTAGGCGTACACTGTCTAATGGTACCCATCAGCTGAGACATCATATCCATCATATTATCGTGCCTCCGTCTAAACTCCTCCTCGGTGATATCACCCTCTGCATGTGCCTTCCCTGGGTCTCTACGTGCCTCTGTAGGAATCTCATGATCTGCCATTAGGGTTGCAACACTGTTTTCACTACTGTTAGAATTGGATCTATGAATACCAAGCACCCCTGACACTGTCTGACCTTCTGGGATAGGTGGACCTGTCCAATCCTCGTCTTTGCCTGTCCCTACACCTTTAATGTAGTGAATGGTATCTCTGTTCATGAAAAAGCGCTAAAAAGCACACTGTATTCTGAAAAAGCACAGGATGGCAGGAGATCTGTGCTCTGATACCACTGTCAGAACCCTGGTGGTTCTCTGATTCAACTCTGATTGTTTTCGTATTGTGTTTTGCAAATTTCGATTTTTTTGTGTTTTTGAGGTTTTTCACAGGCAAAATGAAAAAGTACGATTTCTCTAGAAATTGATAAAAAATTCATAAAAATTTCATACAAGCTTAAAATGCATAGAATTTGTTCAGAATGGATAGGCGTTCCTTTATTTCATCTTTTTCCAGAACATACAATATTAAAATCTGAACGTACAATGAAAATACATTGAATTTATTGAGAAAAACCTGGTTTTCTGTAAGTGGCGGCTGCAGCAATAAATGCTGATGTACGGCCAGAAATAAATAAATCTCCAGACTCTGATTTCAATGCCGAATCTCCAGTGAATGCTCAAGACAAAGCCATCGCCCAAAACTGAGAGCCAGAATCTGAGGACAGGAGAATAATCTCTGAAGACAAGAGTACGGCCTGCAGGTACAGTGGTACGGCCAGTCTGCAGCAATTAATAAATAGTACGGCTTCCTTGAAATTCGTGCCAAATCACTGATGGATGGTGATGAATGAAAACGCCTCAACTGGAAAATGATTTCCTCTGCTTCTAACTGAATGAATGTCTCAATAATCTCAAACTGTGATCTCTGGATGAAATCACCAAGTGCCAGCTTCAACTGATATTTCACAGCCTCAGTCTGCCTGATCTCTGAAGAGTTTTCATTCTCCAGAAACGATGGTCTGCCAAAAACCCTAGGGTTTGCAAACTCCAATGCTCAGAGCAAAAATCAAGACAAAATTGAATAATAACATGATAGTTCGATTTTGCCTGTGAAGAGTATATATTGCCTTGAAGAAAAATTCGACCTATTCTCCTTTTTAATAAATCATTTAAATTAATGATTTAATTTGCTCTTTTGACTTAGGAGAAATAATTAATCATTGGCGTCCCCCTTTTAATGAATATAAATACTCATTAAGTCACCTTTTAATAATATATCATAAAGTATAATTAAATACTTTATAACTAAGCCAAATAATTAAATATTTTAATATTTCAATAAAGTGACTTTATTATAAAGTCAAATTATTAAATATTTAATAACTCATTAATTACTCCTTATTTCTCCGTCAAATCAATCAACTCTGAAGGCTGAATTGAATCAAAATTTGAATAAGCGCACGGGTGCCACTTGAGAAATAGCGACTTAGATGCGACCCTAACTTTCTGAAATAGAAAAGTTCTCTGAAAAACTCTCACGGAAGAGATGCATGAAGGCCCAACGACCTGCCTTGCAGTCTGGAGCTAATAACTTACCGAACAGCGCCAAAGGCGATCCTCACGAACACTCTGTAGAACTCTGAGGATCGAATGATAGGCTAACCTCGTCACCAGCTGTGCTGACTAGGATGGGGACATGACAGTTCACAACTTGCATCGGCGTTTTGAGGATAGTTTATGCATGCACACACCAATGAGTTATTTTAATTTGTGAAATTGTCCATGATTGTTTCCTATGGACATTTGGAAGGAAGTTGTTAACTTGGAGGAAAGTGTCGATAAGTCATAGTCTCGCCCTTGTCATTGACTTTTTGGAGAAGAATTGCTAACCCTTCAATCACTTTGTCGAGGCTTCAATAACAATTATGAACTTGAAATTAATTACAGATGAGCTCTTTCTTTAATAAATCGTTAATTTTTATTCCCTATCATCATTTTGAAGGTGGTTGGTAACTTGCATGAAAGTTTCGATAAAACTAAGCTTCCCTTTAGTATTGGCTTTAAATAATGACTTCACAACTTAAATTGGCGAATTGGGAGTTCTCAACAACTTCAAAATTTATTCCACGAAAGATCTATTACCTAATAAGTTTTGAACACATAGGAAAAATGTATTTCTTGGAAAGTGATTTTCGCATAGAATAAGATCTTTCATCTTGAACCGCATGAACTTTTCAAAACAGTTGCAAGGCCGCAAACTTTGGTTTTTTTTAGTGACTTTATGAATATAAATGAATGACATTAATATAAGCGAATGAGAAATGCAATATTATTTTAATGCTATCCATATCAATCAAAACAATTACAAATGCAAACTCTATTCAGCCCGCTGCCAAGTGTTTGACGAAATGCATGTGCAAGTAAATTGGTGAAAGTGAAATTTTTGCATACAAAATTCCCTTGGGATATTTCACTTTATTTGTAGTTGGGTGGTCATTATTAGCACATTCAGTAACCCTAGGTGCCTTGATATCTGCAGATGGAAGGTTATTCGTTAATGAAAACATATGCAAGGGTGAAAATCCTTAAACACTTGAGGTCACCATAATTTCCAAAGTTAAATTAGCAGAAAGGGTAAGAGATGCATAAGTTTTTTTCAGTATAGCACTTTGGGAATTATTAAAAGCATAGTTTAAAACTCACACAAAAACTCATAGACTTGCAAGTGCTCACGAGTCTATGAGTTTTGCACAATTTCTCGGTGAGATAGGATTTAGCTCACCAAAACTCAAAAGCTCAATCAAAAAATTCACATGATAACACATAATGATAGTCCATGGAAAAAAACAACAAAATACTTCATTCTTAACAATTTATTCTTCCAACTCACTTCTTCAAAAATTTGACAAAATTTAGTACATTTGCAAGTGATTTCAATGGATTTTGTGTCATTTTGACTGATTTGATGACTGAAAAAAAATTTCTCACGTATGTAACCTTACAATCTCCCTGCTTGTAATTTTTATTTTCAAATTTTTCATTTGTCTTTCCCTCTCATTCTAGAGTTTTATTATTCTCTTTTTTTGGTTATGTAGCTAGCTGCTACTGTTTACATTTTATAATCTTTATTTTTTTTAATTTACACTACAGTTTTGTTAAACACTCGTGAAACTCACCATTTTCACCTTGTCCTTCCCATTTTTCATCAAGTCATCTTCTTTATGTTAAAGCCAAATTCACTTTGTTTCCTTCCCAATCTATATAAAGCTTTTCTACCATTGCGATAGTTTGTATATATGGTAAAACAATATGCAAAGGCAATGAATGCTTTTCAACTAAATTCAAATGGTGATATCATATGTATCTTTCAATGGAAAAAATGAAGTGATTTGCACAACAATGGAAACAATAAGATGACAAAGACCATGCATTTAGTGGCCATCACATAAGAATTGTGTGATCCAATTGGAACAAGTAGCAAGATGGAGTGAATATGCACAACCAAGTTTTTTTTTTCGATTAAGATCACTGAACCACATGATTTATGATGGAAGATCACCATACAAATCAAAACCACGCAATCAAAGGGCAGATTAGTGGCTGAAATAATCCATTTCATGCAATTGAAACATAAACATTGACAAAACAAAGGTTTACATGTGATATAATAGACTAGGGCATCACTTCACTTCAACAATTCAAATTTTGAAATGAGGACGAGCAAGAGCCATGGGAAAGTTGCAAGCTCGATTGAAACAACAGATGAGGACACAAATGAAGTAAAAGAGGACAAGAATTTGTTGGACCTCTAATTTGAGGCCAATTCAAGAGCTTTTGTGTCTAAATTTGGAGTTGGTGGTTATGGTACTTCTTTGTGGCTTTGGATTTGTCATTTATTGCAACCACTCATCTTGTTTTTGCAAACAAGGGCCCATTGCAACTATTGAAACTAGCACTTTTGATCCTTCTTGTTGCAAATGGATTATGTTTGCATAGTGATAGGCGGTTTTGGTTTCTACCTATCTGATGGCTTAGGTGTGTTGTTTCGAGTGAGGAGCTAGGTCCTTAGTAAAGACCCTTGCCAATTTTGCTCTAAATTTTCAGTTTGAGTGGTTTTGGAATTTTGTCAAACACTTGTCTTGCAACCCTCTTTCACCATGTAGAAGATATTTCTTTCAATGTTTTTCTTTATGATGACAAAGTATGCATGAATAAACTATAACCAGCTACTAGAAGATCCAATTGACTGAAATATAATGGAGAATTGTCTCTACAAGACTTGCAGCAAGATAACTATTATGCAAATGCTTAACTTGACATGAAATGCAAAACTTCTTTACTCCAATTCTGATTTCCAAATTTAAGATGCAAAGCTGAAATGAGATGCAATCATAAATCACCTAGAGTGTACTAAGACTGTAAATGGACATTTTGTCGAACAATTGTTATACAACTCAAGATGGATTGTAAGTCTGAAATCAGATTGTTACGATAGATTGACAATGGCTATACAAGTGCTTATTACTTCCCCATACGCCTTGAAATGATTACAGCCCAGAAATACAAAAATTATGATTTTATTCAAATATTCGATCAGCAATTCAAGTCGACTATGATAGCAAACATGCATTCTAAATTGCAATCCTACAAATATGATGACACCTAAATAAACTCACAATTACAATCAAATGATAATGGTCCAACCTAGAAGGACGTCAATGATCTCTATACATGCGACTAGACATATCTTGAGCTCGACCTTGCACAGGAAAAATCGTCCTTAACAAGCTTGACAACTTCCCCTAGTCTTCAATCACTTCCTTCAAAATTCCAAAGCCTATTTGATTGAACTGCTGCTAGCTGATAATTGCAAAGTGTCAGTGAAGAATCACTGTAGTTGTAGCTAAGAGTGATCCTCTAATATCCTCAATGCCTTCTTCAAGTAAGATCAAATCCTTGTGTCCAAATTTGGTCAAAGACCATTAAATTTGTCAATATCACTCCTGTAGGAAATCTAAATTGATCTCCTCCACAATCTCCATCTAGGGTTGATTTTTCACAACCGAAACCAATATCCTAAAGTCTTCAAACCCTCGGACAAGCAAAGCCTTCAAGCTCTCTCCAAACTGAAATGAGAAGTGTTATCCCAAACATGCCCAAATGGCTTGCTCACAACTTCTTATAAAGAACTTTTTGATTTTCTAGAAAGATCCTCCAAGAAGCTTTTAAAATATTAT
>VDFB02014294.1:0-23779 GCA_007258455.2 Sequoia sempervirens
TGGCTTCCCTCTGCAATCAATTCAGTTGGTATGGTTGTTTGGGCCTTTTGATGCATTTTCTGGAGAGATAAGTATTTTAATTAAAATAATGTTATATTATAATGTTATAACCCCTTGGCCTAGCTTCATGACTTTAAGTTGTTCTGAAAAGGGGGACCTCATGGGTGGACACATCATCAGGGAAAGTTTTAATATTTCTAAGGTCAAATATTGCTCTTGGAGGTGGGACGCCAACTTTTGGAGAGAAGATAATTTTAAATTAAAGAAAAATTGCCTTTATGAAAAAGGACGCCATCTTGAAGGAAGACTTGGTCAAGTCAAAACCCTAAAAGCATCTTGTGGAGTGGGCGCACCTTCTAGAAGCATCTGGAAGTGTCTCAAAATTATAAAAGGGAGCCTTGGGTCTTCATTTGATCATCTTATGACTTGAATATTGTTATGCTGCCGAAATGGTGCTGGGACTGCTTCGAGGAATGAATGCCTCCTAGCTTGGCTCTACTTCTTGCTTGAAAGATAGCGACTAGTGGGGATTTAGTTGTAGTTGAGTGAATTTGTAGTGAGGTTTGCATTGTTTTGATGATCTTGCATTTGTAGCTGAGTACTTTCATTTTCTGTCATATTCTGGAGTTGTTGAGTATCATAGCTGATTCGAAGTTTCATCCATATATTTGAAAATAAAAATATTCTGATTTTGGGTATTGTCTCATTGATTTTCTTGGCAAGGGCACCCCTATTTGACAGGTTTCAGATTTTTTAACAAAGGAATGGATTTTATCAAGGTTACCCCAAGTTTCCAGGACGGGGACAGCAGGGGACGGCGGGACGAGTCCCCAAGTTTCTGATTTTTGAGGCCAAAATTAGGGACGGCAAGGGACGGCTATATAAAAATATAGGGAAAATTTTAAAAATATAGGGAAATTTTAACTGTTCAATAGATAACATGGATAAGGCATGCATAATATACATTATAGAACATTCACATATAACATTTGTGTTCAAGTTGATATGGTTTATTGAGTATGCATTGATCTTAATGAATAAGTTAGAATTTATTCAATGGAAAGCTTGATTTTGAACTAAGAAAAGTTTATTTGCAGTCTATACATACATTCTGAGAAGTTTTAGAATAATTATCTCCAACTTCCCTTCAACTATGGCTGATTTTATTACAAGCTGTTGCATATTTGGAGCCCTGTTAGCAGGGCTCATGATTCAGCCATATTATTTATCTGAATGCCTATGTGCTAGCAGCAACTGATACTTGGCTCATCTTGAGATTATACCCTCTTTTCCTAATTTTCCATGGTTGTTTTGTGAAGCTCCATCAAAACTGAGTTTGAATTGACATCTTACCTCGTTGGGATGGACCCCAATCTGCTTTTTCCACGAATCATAAAGCCAGGGGTTTTGTAGTGGAAGGGAATGAGCCAGTTGTTGGCCATAATACTAGATAATGTGCATCCGTCAGCAATATTTTCAGAGACTATTAGAGGTGTGCAGTAAATTTGAGCCCGAGTCGACCTGATGAAAGTCTTTGAGATTATCTTGATCTTTTTGAAGATTATTGCATTCTGTTCTTTGAATATTTGAGATGAAGAAAATTGGGGTGAAACTGTGCAAGATCTTTATCAGCAGCATTTGTGAATTGATGACAGATAGTCTTTGAGCAGAAGCTAGAGAGAGTTGTAAACAGCATGTCTGTACCCAGTTAGCAAATTCTGACAATATAGTTCTAGAAAAAAGGCATCAGGAAAAGAAATGTGTTGAAACTTCAGTCTGTACCTCACAGTCTAGGCACTAAAGAGATCTAAAAAGCCCTATAGATTTTAGGGCCTCAGCTGTGAGTACCTTACCATGAAGGGTGACCCAAAGAAAAATCTGTGCTTTCAGCCAAAACTGGATGTTGCTCAGACCTTTCCAGACTACATGTGGATGGATGGAAGAACATAAGACTGAATGGGTACAAGCCGCAGCACATTCCCCAGTATTGATGTGAGGACGTATTATTTTTTCCTAGCTTGATTTTGAACTAAGAAAGCAGATACTCTGATGATAATTTTTTTGTTTATTGATAACTGGAACAAGGGAGTGCAGCCTTCTGAGAATGATAGTGAGTTGCATTAGGCAAATAATCTGCACAGTTACCATGTTATTGTTTTGCATGATCAGATGTCCCAAGGCCCGCAATGTATCATCTTCACAATAGAGTAAGACCTGTGAGACTTATTTATGAGGCACAATAGCATTGAGAACAAGCACTGAGTGTTGGGTTATTAACTGGATTCATGTTGGCACCTCAGTACATAAACCAATATTGATTCTCGAATAATTGTATCAGTTACACTTATCCAAAGTTTCAAGACAACAAGCAGTGGCACCAATTTAATTAATGGGTGGACATAATTAAGTTCACACTCCCTTGCTATGAAAATGTGTTTTATGTTTTGTTTTGACCATGCTTTGATGCGGGGCACGGTTGACCATCCTAGGGACGGCCAGGGGACTTCTAGGATGGTTAACTGTCCCGAGGACAGCTAGGGGACTCCCAGAAGTCCTTTGGCCGTCCCCAAGTCCCCTAGCCGTCCCTAGGACTGGTCAACCGTCCCCTGCCGTCCCCTTGTCGTCCCCCTGTTTCGGGGACGTTTCCTAAAAATTTTGCAAATAGGGGGACGGTCCCTTGCCGTCCCCTTGCCGTCCCGGGAACCGGGACAGGGGATTTTAGGGGGGAACGCATCCCCGGGTAACCCTGGATTTTATAGAAGAAATTTGCCCTTCCTTGGGGGCCGTACCATTTGGGTCCTCTTGAAGTTTGTGCAAAAATCAATATATCAGATTTTGGGTCAGTCTTTGGATTCTTATTTGGGCGCCATCACTCTAGGAAGCTAGTGCATTTTATTTGGTGTCATTTGGGTGAGTCTAGTGTGAGTTGCAAGCATTATAGTAGGGTTCTGTGTTGTTGGTTTCGCATTTCAAGTTGTTGGTCTGTTATATCAGATTTGGGTAAATTGCATTTTGGTGAAGGGTTGGTGTTAGGAAGTCATATTAAGTCTTGTGGAGGTCATGTTCACTATTGCAGCATTGGAGAGCTTCTAATCTTCATTCTTTGCAGGCACTTTCTATTATTTTGTAAGCTGAACAGTAGTACTGTCAGCATTTCTTATTATATCTCTTCAAGCTTTGTAATACCCACTGAATAAGTGGAAGAGGCTGGCTTGCCGCCTGTTTACATTTGAATTGCATTGTAATACTTAGCATCTTTGCCATATGGTAGCTCCATTCCCACTCCGGGTTTGAAAGCACATTCTTGGTGTTGACTTTACTTTCAACACTTGTAGTTGGTAGAGATCCTCTGACCATATGTTCATCCATCTTAGGCACATTCTTTGTTAGAGTTACTTTTCAACATACATTGAGATCCTCTAACCATATGCTCACACCTTGCCCAACTCGGGATCCTGGTGTACATTCTTGGTTAGAGTTGTATTTTGCATTGTTTTAGTTTAAGTGTTAACCCTAACGGATGTGTGTTGCATTGCTTATTGTAATTGAAAATTGAAAAAATTGGTTCGGAATATTTCATAGGGATTGCTTTTGGATACATGATAGCAGTATTTGGATGGCAAAGCTCACTAATCAGCGAATGGTAGAGATTCCTATGCACAATTTATATAGAGATGATTTTTAGAGTTGGGATCCAAGAGTTTGCTTGTTGGGTAGTTGGCTTCACAGATTGATAGGGATTGACAATGTCAGGAGGTTCAGCTGTATCTAGGGAATGTTGGTTGGAGTTCTTCTCAGAATCATTTGGGATCGGGGTGGTTGGAAAACAGGCACAAATAGTTTGTTATTCAGGTATCAGATTGTAATGTCCCCATTTTGACCCTACGCTCTTCATTTGGATTTAGCCTATTTCCGGAAATCCGTAGGCTAAGCTAAGGCGGAAAATTAGGGTTTCCTCTTTCAGATACTGCTCAATTGGTGTTCAGAGGTTGTTGTACAGACTTACTATTTGTAGCAGTTCGCTATTTTTAGCAAGTCTATCTTTTGGCAGTATCTGTTTAGTAGCAGTTCAATCCCTTGCAGTTCAGTTGTTTTGTTTGGCTTTTTGATGGTTTTGAAGTGAACTTACTACTTTTTGGCATTGGCTATTTTTAGTAAGTCTAAATTTGGCAGTCGCATCATCAACAATTTAGCTCAAGTCATCTTGCTATCCTTCAGTTTCAGTTTGGCTTTGGTTATCTCAATAGACTAAGTTTATACTTAGTCAATTTTATGTTACTCAGTTGTACCCCACACCTAGGAGTGATAACTTCATGTTGTTTTTAAAGAGGGGACATTATGGGGTCAATTGTGCATTTAATGATTTATTAAATGCTTTATTATTGCATTATTAAGTTGGACGCCTAAAGGAGGTTGAATAAAGTTTTATTATTTCAAAAAGTAAAATGCTTAAAGGTGGCGTCCCTCTTGGAAGTTGAAGTGATTCAACTTCTTGGAATTTGAAGTGATTTAGTTGCCAATTGAAGCTTATATATTCAGGCTTTGAGAAGAGTTCATCTTTGGAAAATATTGTAAAGTTATGCTGCTGAATTGATTTTAGAACCCAGCTAAGGGGGAGCTTAGTATTCACACCATTCCTCGGGCCTAAAACTATGGCGCCCTAGATGGTCAATTGGGAGTGTGCTTCATTCAAAAGTACATACAGAGCTTCATCGTGGTGAAATTGGTGATAGTATTCAGTTTTGCACTTGCTGGTTATTAAATGGCTGAAGTAGATTTTCACTTGCAAGTCTTTGTGTGATTTAAATCTCATTGTGGGTATTGATGCTTATGAATTCTATGCCAAGGGCGACCCTTTCTGCAAAATATCAGATTTTATGTGAAGTGTTTGATTTTCTAGAGAGGTTGTACTTCCTCAAGGGCCATACTTCCTCTAGCAACTTGCTTTGGGATTCATGCTCTCCAATAGTGGTTCTATTTTGATTAAAATCAAGCTTGTAGTTGGTTGTCTTGACTATGGAGTGTTGTAAGTACAGTTTGGAGTGTGTTTTTGAAGTTTTGAAAGAGATAGATGCATTTTGAAGTGAGTTTTATTGTTGTTTCTGAGATTACAGTTTGCTGGTCTGCAATTAGAATTGCTAGTGTTTCATATCAGACTTAGCTTTGCCTCAGTTTTTCACTAATTCTTGGATGTCTTGGCTCCTAGTCATATGTGCATTCATTTTGGAGGAATTAGGAGTTTGTTTGGGTTGAAGATTTGAACAACTTGTGAAGTTACTTGCTGGTCTGAACATTTCTTTTGCTGGTTATCTATAACAGACCTGGTTATTCCAGCTTTTTGCAATATTTCATTCAAGTTCTTTCTCATGTTTGTAATCGGAGATATAGTGGAAAAACATTGCAGAAGTTTGGAGCAGATTTCATTGTAAAATCATTGTATTTGTGCACTTATTATTTGCAGATGTTTTGCATTGTAAGACTGTAAACAATAGTACTGTTCCAGTCCTTTAGTTTGCTGCAAATTTTATAAATTAATCTCTCATATTTGTAACCCCTGGATGGTTTACCGCCAGTGAATGAATGAATGAATGGTTTTTAATGACGTCCACGAGACCATCAGTCTATGGGACCAAGCACCGAAACTTTAACCATTTTCAATTTCTTTTCCATATCAGCCCTTCTATTAAACAATAGTACTGTTCCAGTCCTTTAGTTTGCTGCAAATTTTATAAATTAATCTCTCATATTTGTAACCCCTGGATGGTTTACCGCCAGTGAATGAATGAATGAATGGTTTTTAATGACATCCACGAGACCATCAGTCTATGGGACCAAGCACCGAAACTCTAACCATCAGTGTGGAGAATGAATGTTTAATCTTTCCTTATACCCACTGTCAAGTGGAGAATTCCCACTGCTATGTGGATGCCCGCCGCAACGGATGAATTAGTTGAATTATTTGTAGTATTCCCCCCACTATTTAAGTGGTTGAGCGGAAATCTTCACGGCTGGTTCACCGCCTAAGTTCTTTAAATTTTGAAATAAGTATTCTGCCATATGTTAGTACCTCGCCTTCAAAAGGATCTTGTGTGCACATTCTTGGCGTTGAGTTTTTATCATTTACTTTCAGCTTTCTATTTTAAGTTCAGATTATTGCTAATGATCCCATCATCATAAGCTATCACCTCGCCTTCAATAGGATCTTGGTGGACTTTCTTGGTGAAGGTTACTTTCAAGTTGAATATCTTTTGGGATCTAACGCTAACATTTGGCATAGTGTTGGTTTGTGTTGTGGAAACATTGAGAATTCAAAGGAAAAAATTAAGGGGTTTACTTCACAGATGATGTGGCAGTTGAGAGGATTTGTAGTTGCGGATTGCTTGAGGGCAAGCAATCTTTGGGAAGGGAGGACTATCATGTCCCCGAATTGGAGGTATTAAATTAGTTATTTATAAAGTTATTCCAATAAATTAATATCAAAAGGATGACTTTATATTTAATTAATTTAATAAAGTGACTAAATAAAATAATATATTATAAAGTCACTTAAAGGAATAAAATAATATTATTTCTAGAAACTTCTTGGAAGTCTTGGAGAAATCTTTATAAGGAGCTCTTAGCTTGGCATTTGGGCATGCTTGATTTGGATTTCATTTCTCATTACCAATTTGGTAAGAAAGCTTGAATGCTTTGCATTGCTCGAGGGTTTGAAGACTCTAGACTACCAGGTTCAATTGTGAAAGATCAACCCTAGCTGGAATTGTGGAGGAATCCATCCAGGGTTTCTACAGGTGCTTCATTGCAAATTTAATGGTCTTCGACCAAATTTGGAGAGAGCGATTGTATTTAGCTTGTCTGAAAAGCTAAGTATTATGTGCAATAGCTAAAGTATTATTGCATGTTGTATAAGGATTCCTAAAGGATTGCAATAGCTTATGTAATATTGCAATTACTTCTATTAATGCAGTAGCTGGTTTATTATTGCATTATTTTGAGGCATTTATCTATCTATAGACTAATGTTTATTATTCAGACATTTTAAAGTATTTTCAGTAATTATTTCTGAATAATATTTGGAAAAAGCAAAAGTATCTTTTGAATAATATTTGGAAAAAAATATATATATGTTGTCAAAGATATTTATTTCATTTGTTGGGCAATGAAGTTATATGAATATTAAGTGTGCCGCTTCAGCGTATGAATTCAACAATATGAGCTTTGCTTTAATCGTGGGCAAAGGTATTATTATTATCATTGGCCGTGAAAATATCGAAGGAAATATTATTCGTGGCTTTGGTAAATTATTACCATAGACAAATAGAAGTCAAAGTCATGAAAACTTTGGAAATAATAAACATTGTCGTGAGCTCCCAACTCCATACGCTGGTTTCACAGATAGCATTGATTCATGACTTCATCGATGGGGATTATTCTGAGTTGTAGCAGCTAAAAGAAAGGTTGTGGTTTTACAGAACCCTAGGCGCCATACTTATCTGCATTTGGGACGCATATATTGAAGGTTTTGATCACAATATTGAGGGAACCTTGAGATCGATATCATAAAGGAAGGAGACGTGTTTAGTTTGTGACCAACAACTGAAGGAAGGCACTGGCTTGTGTGGCATGATTACCTGAACATTCACCTGCAGCAGTTTGTCCTCTCATATTCATGGATAATGTGTTCCCAGGTTCTGCATTTTATTGCATTATATAATTGGTATTTGGAGTGCATTTTGGAACCTTGCATCACTGTCAAAGCAGCAACATTACTGTTGAAAAATTGTAAGTCAAGTCTGCCAATATAAGTCATTACATAGCTGCAAAATTAGTTGCATTATGTCTGGTTGTAATTTGTAAGCAAACAACAATTGGAATCTCAGCACTGTAGTAAATTGCATATCATATCTGCAATATCATTTCATCCATTATTGGAGTTAGACTGCTGTCAATATAGTGAAGTTAAAGTTTGCATATAAAATGTTTGACAGAATGTCTCTTGGCTGTACTTACATATTTGCATAAGAATTCAGTCATCATAGCTTGGGAAAGTCATATGAATACTTTACATTGCATCTCATTTCCATTTCAGACTTTAGAGCATAGAACCCTTTAATATTCATGGTATCATCGAATCATTGAAAAACATAAAAAGAAACAGCAGTTGAATAGTTTGCAAGCAAACTGTTTGAGGAAATTCCCAGGCACCGAAACAGCAAATTAATGTCAAAACTAGCAAGGGACTTTACACATGCTCTCCTCTCATGTCTCAAGACAATCTTGAAGATCATAAATAGGTATTACCTTCTTTTTTTCTTTTTAGAGAGTCTTCCTTGGATTTCATCACCAAGGGGAAGAGCTCAACCCTAGCATTCTAATGGGGCATAATAATGAGGGTTGAATCGAAAGACACACCTCTTGGAAGTGAAGATTTGTCATTCTAAGCTAAGCCCCCAAAAACTTGAAGGAAAAGAATGAGTTTCTCTCCCGTCTTAGCTGTTTGATTTACTTTTCTTTCATTCTCATGGAATAAGACCTCATGTACCCTTGTGGTATGTTGAAGGTACCCTTAATTGTAAAGCCTAGGCCATCTTTGAAGTGCATTGGGTACATGTTAGGCCTAACAAGTTAAACACAACATGTGTTCAAGTAGATTCAATCAACCTACTTGCTGCTTCACAAAATTTGCTACACCAATAATCACCTATACTACATTTTGAGGACCAACCCACTCGATGGCATCTCTCAAGATTTGTAATTGAAACTCAACATATTTGAGCAATCAATTGCCTACAAGTAAAGTACATCAATGCATGAAATTATAATGTTGATAAGTGGATGATATCTAATATCCATCTACCCATCGATGATTATGCTACAATCATATGTTACCCATTTGGCCTTCCTCTCCTCCATCAACAAGTTACCCTTGGAATATTTTTTTTCAAAAGAGTGATTCTCAATTTAGTCTAACTAGGACCCACATAACTAGGAACTTTGTTCACTTTATCAAGCACCTTGTGGATATGGCTGAAAAATAAAGAGGACGTATCCCCAGGGTACACTATCGATCCATCCCCACATTCTTGAAACGGTTCTTGTAGGGGATGATTCTAACACTACAAGGGATGCATCCCCTAAGTTCATAGTTTTAAAGCCAACTAAACTTCACTTCATGAAAGCATGCCCCAACAGCTTAGGATATGAATTTCTACAATTGATCTAAATTTTTCTATAAGATACATTGGACCCATTTTGGGCAGGTAAGTTTAAAATTCTATTTAAAAAGATAAGTATTTGCATCTACCAACTGACATTATGCTTTTACAAAATAAATCAGCAAAGATCCAAAGATGTGTTGTGACCTTTTTACACATCGCCCCATTCAAAATGGGGACCCCCTAAATTTTTGTTCCATTCTAGTCTTTTGGCTTTGGTTTTTGTCTCTCTCTCTCTTTCTGTTTCTTTTCTACTATCTGTCTTCTGAGGACGCTCCCGTCCGCGAGCTTAAACGTAAAATTTGGCCAAATCTGATATTAGGGTTTCACATCTTTAGATTGCTAAATTGAGTTGGTTGGTCAACTTTTGGGCCTAGCACTGCTGTTAAAGCACTTCCGGCAAATGACCCCTAAATTTTCACTGAATTCTACCAACTTTCTATTTTTAGTAAGTGTCAGTTTAAGGTTGATCTTCTCACAATTTTCACATTTTGGCAACTTCATTACATTCCGAGCACTTCGAGTTCATTTCTGACAAAATTTGAGCAAAAACGGGCAACTTGCTATTTTTAGCAGTTCAACTTCCAAAGCAATTTCCAGGGTTTACATTTTGAATTTTCAGATGCATGTCTGGATATTCTTTCTGGGTTTTTCGAGACCTTCGTAGTGATATGACATGCGAAGCAGGACAACGACTTTCAGCATTCAGCCTTCGGAGGCCGATATTAGGGTTTGCATGCAGATTTTCTCAGCGCATGTCGGCATATTCTTTCTGGGTTTTCCAAGAGCTTCGCAACGATGTAACTTGCAATTGGAACAGGTCACTTTTCAAAAACTTACTATTTTTAGCCAGTGCTTGCATGTTGACGATTTTTCTGGGTTTTTCTGAGTTTTTCAAGATCTCTCGAGCAATGTGACGTGCAAAATCATCTAATGATCGGTTGGTCACTTTCTCGGCCACTTTCTATTTTTAGCACGTACCACTCTGGCAGCTGCCCGGCACTTAAGAACCACAAATTGATCAACATGCAACAAAAACGAGGTCAAACGGAGCTCATTTGAAGAACATGCAGGAAAATTAGGGTTTTGAGCTAGAGGACTAAAAATGAGGAATCAGACAACAAAGTGCCCAAAACTGAAGTATTCACCATGATCAGCATCTTCCGAGGAGTTTGCTGACAAAATTCGAAGGCAATTGGAGCACTTACTATTTTTAGTAAGGCATTCTTGACGCAGGCTATAAATAGAAAGTCAATCTCAGGCACCAGCGCAGACTGGCAAGTTCACCAACAACGATCACAGCATCCAAATTTCAACTCGAACGGAGCTAAGGAAGTCTCAGAATCAGACACTTGCTATTTTTAGCAGGCATAGGAAGAGAAATTAGGGTTTCCTAAAATCAAGGGCGGAACAGGACAGTCGTGCAAAAGCAGCATCCAGCCTCGGTCGTTACACTTCAAGCACTTAGTACGCAAAATTTGAAGACATTCTGAGCAATTACTATTTTTAGCGGGTTGCTAAAAATAGCAGGTGCAGATAGGCATCAGGCCCCGACAGAGCGATCACACCATGAAATTCAAAACAGGGCGAAAATCGAGCTTTCTGGAGTCAAAAGTCAAGTCAGAGCACGAAATTCGAGGAACTTTCTAAAAATAGAAACTTAGGGCAAATTAGGGTTAGAAGGAGAAAATCATCCTAAATTTGGCAAAAGGCATGAAATCCACCAGGTTTGATAAAACTTGGAGTCCAACATCAAAATTCACCTTGAGAAGCTGAAGATAGATGGAAAATTGACTAAGTTTGGAAAATTGAAAGCTTGCCTGGGTAAATGTGCCCTTGAGCTTAGAGTGATAAAATTAAAAGCTTAGTCTATCATATGCGCCCATGGTATAAGTGAAAGCACACCCTCCAAAATGCGCCTAAGCTTGAAGAGTTCAAAATTTTTTCTAAGTTATAAAATGGGAAGCAAGGTACCTCAAATGCGCCCTCCATGGGTTAAGAATTGAAAAAGTTCTAAGTATTGAAAAGTGAAAGCTCCATGGTTCAAATGCGCCCCACTTTGAAGAGCCTCAAATTTTGTCTAAATGTTAAAACTCAAACCTTCATGGGTTAAATGCGCCCCTCTTTGAAGGGGGGAACTTAAAATATTCTAAGGCGTGAAACTAAAAGCTCACCCATTGATTTGCGCCCTTGAGGAGAAAGTGAGTGTGAAAATCCTCTAAGTGTAGAAATTGAAAGTTGCCCCTACCATTTGCGCCTAAGGTCAAAACTAGATGCTCCCCATGTGATTTGCGCCCACCAAGTTGAAGGAAGAACTTAAGATTTTTTTTCTAAGGCATGAAAACTGGAAGTTGGCATGGTGATATGCGCCTGACTTGAAGAGGATGGGTGAAAATTTTCTAAGTGTCAAAACTGAATGCTCAACATGTGATTTGTGCCTAGGAGGAAGGAAGGAAAGAAATTCTCTAAGTTGCAAAAATTGAAAGCTCTATGTGTCATTTGCGCCTGGAGATTAAAATTGGAAGGACTTATGATTTGCGCCCTACTTCAAGAGAAAAGAATGAGTTTTCCTAAGGCATGGGAATGAAAGTAGCCATGAGGATTTGCGCCTAAAGACTTGAAGCTGGTTTAAAACTGAAAGCCAACCCTGTGATCTGCGCCTTGAAAGTTGGGGGCCTCATTTGTGCCCAACTTTGAGAAGGATATGTTTAAAATGAAAGCTTCTCATGTTATTTGCGCCTTAAGAAAGAGGGAAAACACTTGGAAAACGTATAAGGCATGAAACTCAAAGTAGAAGGTGCCATTTGCGCCTTAATTCAAAGGGGAGCTAAAATTTCACTAAGGCATGAAACTAAAAGTTCAAGGTGTTATTTGCGCCTTAGCTTGATGGGTGAAGTAAAACGCCTAGGTTATTATATTCGGACTTGCCACCATCAATTGCGCCCAAAGCTTCAACCATCATATGCGCCTTAGAGAGTGGGGGAACTTTGAAAATTATTCTAAGTATATCAAACTTAGAGTTCAAGCTATCAAATGCGCCTCGACTTGTGAGGGGGTTGGAAAATCATTAGAGCATGGAAATTTAAAATACCACCTCTCAAATACGCCTAAACCAAGAAAGAGGATGTGTTGGAATTATTTTGTCTAGGTGGTAAAACTAGAAGCTTAGACCCCTATTTGCGCCTTAGCTTGGAGTGCATGGAAAATTAATTAAGGCGTGGAAATTTGAAAATGCCTTCCATTAAATGCGCCTTGACTCATAAGCTTCAAATTTAAAAAAAAAAATTAAAAGTTGGAGATCACAAATGCACTTAAGAAAAAAAAAAAAACTAAGAGGCGTTGGAAATAAAAGCCTAACATAATATATTTGAAATCACATGGTGATTTTCTATGAAATTCGAGGGCGAGATTGGAGATGAAAAATTAAAAGGCGTTGGAAGTGATAAAAATTTCTCTAGGCAATTAATTGCGAAATTTGCCTAAGTCGGAGAAATTAAATTAAAATTTAATTATTTTCCTAAGTTAAAATTAAAAGTTCCCCTTTAATTTGGACCCGTGAAATTTTAAAAACTCGGACGATTTTAATCGTGGGGAATTCATTTCGGAGTTATTATAGATGGAAAATAAATTATGCCTAGCCATTTTAAAGTGCTGACATCGATTTTTTGCAAACGCTGGTGAAATAAATTAAATGGCATTTAAATTAAATTTTTATATTTTTAATATGCCATTTTAAAAAAAGCGGTAAGATTGTTTTAAATCGAAGTAAAATGATTTTTCTCGAAATTACTTCAGTTAGCTGGAAGTAACTGGCAGTCGAGAGGGAAGTTTTAAATTCAAATCGAGGAAAGAATCTCCCGGAATAGCAAATTGCTATGACGACTGTAAGACGGCTGGAATATTCTCTTTCAAATTTGGAAAATTGCTAAGTCATTAATGGCATTTGCTAAAATAAGCACCAGCTTTTGGTTATAAAAACTTCGAGGATTTTCATTTTCATTTCACAAGGTTCGAAGCTGAGATTTGTGCTGGAGAGTTGAATGAGATTGTTGAGAATTATTCTGAGGTTTTCGTTGTGAGGCTGATTTAATTTCTTTGAGAGCTGAAAGTTGAGAGTTGCTGAGGAAGTTGATTTATTTCTCTGAAGTCCAAATTGCGTGGAGTTGCTGGAGATTGATTTTCTAAGTTGCTGAAACTCAAGGTTGCTGAGATTTAAAGTTGTGAAGTTGCTGAGATTCGAAACAAAGTTTGGAGTATAAGCTGCCGAGGTTGAGAATTTTATTTCTCCAAGTTGCTGAAGGTAAGTATTTAAAGTTGTTGAGATTTAATATTGCTGAAAGTTGAAGTGTTTTTCGAAGTTGAAAGTTGTTGAAGGCTGAAATCGTTTAATTATTTCACTGAATGCTGGAAGTCGAAATTGCTTGAGCTTGAAGATTTAAATTTTCTGAAGTTGCTAAATGTTTAGAATCAAATCAGAAGAAGAGACTATTAAAACCTTCGAAGTTGCTGATTTATAACCTTCGAAGTTGCTGATTTATAACTTTCAAAGTTGCTAATTTAAAATTGTTGAAAGTTGCTGAAACTTGAAGCATTTTCCGAAGTTGGGCTGAAAATTCTTTTGGCTGCAAAATTGTTGAAGTTCGGAATTTTATATTTCAAAGTCTAAAGTTATTGAGGTTTGAAGTCGAAGTTTACTGCTGAAGCTATTAATTTGTATTTATTTTTGCAGCCAACTCCATTCACCAGCCATTCTCGTAGTTTTTATTTTAAAAGTTTGAAGTGTAATGTTTGCTTCTCGTTTTGCAGATGGCTGAACGACGAAAAGCTAATGTGGCTGGGACAAGCAAAGTTGGAGCTAAGGCTGGGAATAATGAGGCTGTCAAAGAAAACACCTCCAGGCAGGCGATCATCAAGAGCTTGAAGTAGTCTTTCATTCCGGAGTCTAAGATCGTGTCGAAGTACGGGAATGTGACTGATACCAACCTTGGGTCTTTCAACCTCGAGGCCTTCATGCGAAGGATATATGGGCAAGGTGGCAGTCCTCCGACGGAAGTGTCACGCAATATTCTGAGGAGCGGATTATATGCAGCAGCCGGGTTCCAACCAGCAATTCGGTGTCCTGAGCTGATTATGGAATGCGCAAACTTCTACAATTCAGACCATCGGACAATTGTTTCTCCGGATGGCATGTTGTTAGCCAACCTCGCACCTGATGCAATTGGCGAGGTATTCTGAATTCTACCCACAGATAAAATGTTGTACAAATCCAAGGCAAAAGCTGATAAGATGTATGCCACATCTTTCGAGAAATGTATGAAGAGAATCAATACCACCTGGATGAGAAAGCCAAAGCCTCCTGCTGTTAGGCTGCCAAAGCAAATAATTTCAGAGGAGCTAAAGCAAGAATACTGTGATATAATCATGTTGCTCAGTCGGGTTAACGGCAGCCCACAGTCATATGTGTTCGAACCATGGATGTTCTTTTACATCAGCGTGGTGCTCGAAGGGAAGGTGGAAGTGAATTGAGCTCAGATGATCAGCGACAACATTGATGAGCAGTTTCAGAATATAAGGAGAACGAAAACATTCTACATGAGTTCGTATGTCATCTACATGCTTGCTCGGATGACAAAGTACAGGGGGTTGGCATACCAAGAGCCGATTGGGTGCTGTTTTAATCAGTTCAAGATTCATGAATCTTGTAGGAATTTGCATCTTACAAGCACTGCTAACTTCAAGAGGGTGAATGACGCTTTCACCATGTACATCACAAGGACCCTTCAGCGGAGACTGCAACAGAGGATATCTGAAGAGGCACAAATGTTGATAGAAGAGTATGGGTTTTGGTTCGTCCAATTCCCAAAGTTCACCTATTTGAAGCTGTCGGGGTACAGTTCATACGCTTACCGACTACCGAGGTACCCGACGAACAGGATGATAATGCTTGAGCTGTCTAGGCAACTGGTAGCCTATGACAAAATTATAAGGAAGAAGAAGGGAGGTTTACACTTTCCCATTGTTTTGGGAAACTCACTCGAGGAGTGCCCTTCCTTGCAGGCAGCCAAGGAGGCGGAAGACGAGTTGCGGTTCTATCATTTAACTCTCCATACCAGCCGGCAGGATTTTGATCCCCGAGGAAAGATTGGAACAGTGTAGGGAGGAGTACAGGCATAGGGCTCACCTGGAAGATTTTTGGGCAAACGCTGGAGACGAAGCTGAAATTAGAAAAAGAATGTTCTCCAGGTTGCCTCTCAAATTAATCAGAGAATGTGAAGTGGTCCCAGTGCCGGGTCAAGTCGAAGAAGATACCAGGCTTGTTCACCCAGATTATGAATCGATAAAGAACACTCTGATCCCACCACCAGATTGGGCTGAACCAGAGATTACAGACTTAGACACCTTGTCTATTCCCGTCTTGACTTTTACAAGGACTTGGGTAGAGAAGCGCGTTCACAGATTGAGGAGAAGGTCAGTTGCCCTCACATACGACCTCATGGGTGATAGAAGGCCACCGGTGTTGGCAAAGAGGAAGAAACAAACTGCCCAGGCTGTGGAGCCACCACAGCCGGAAGAACCTATTCAGCCGAAACCTCAAGGATCGGAGGATACATCATCTACTCAGTTGGTGACCCATTCCTCCAGCGTGCGCGAAATCTCGCTATTTGCGGATCAGAGGGTTCGAATGAATGAAGCACCCGAGGTTGGAGAAGTTAACCAGCCAATGCCTAGAGAAATGGACAGTCAGAGTGCTAATGTTCTTGAAGGTGCCAATCAGCCAGATGAAGGGGAAGAGACAGAAACAGATACCCACTTTGATTATGCGCTCGAGATAGAGGAAGACGTCATAGAGTCAAGGGTTGGAGCTCATGAGGAGAGTGATCAACACATTGAAATAATTGAGCCTCAACAGAATATTGCTCGGGAGGAGGTTCGTGAAGTGGAGGCAACTGAAGAGCAGCCCCTTATTGTTTACGACGTTCAGCGTAATTGGCTCTCACATGCAATAAGGAGGGATCAGGACGATGATGCTGATCTGGCAATTGAGATGGAGGAGCTTCTAAATAGAACAAGTAAGTCACCAAAAAGGAAGAGGGCAAGAAAGTATTCGAAAATGGAGACTAATCAGGCTGGTTCACGCACCCTCCATATTGCCGTTCCAAGGGAGGATCATGATTTGAGTGACGCAATGCCAGAGAATTACACCGTCACCACAATTGATTTGGGAAGTCCTTCTGGAGTGCAAGTGGTTGAAGAAGCTGAAAGCTCATTCCAAGCGTTGAGGGACAGGCTAGTGAAAAAGGAGGGAAAGTATAAGAGATTGAAGAAAGAGCACAAGGCATTGGTTGAATATGTGCAACATCTAGCACGTCCGGGTGCTCAGGAGAACCCAGCAGTAGAGCTTCCACCGGAGTTGCCACGAGAACCAATCAGTGGGCTTGAAGAAGTGAAGAGGGCTGTCCGAGAGGGAGATAAATGGATAAGCAGTGTTCGCAGTGAGGCGGAGAAATTCATGGCTGACCTTGTCTCCTCTTTTCGGAGTGCATCTAGTATCCTTTCATGCTTAGATGGTGTTGAGCAAGCTTGGGGTGACACCCATATTTTCCAGGATAAGACTATTCCTCGCCTTGTTGTTCCGATGCGTGTGCCCACACAGACTTTAGTAAATGAAGGAGTGATCCAGACTGGAGACAGGTATGATTTCCTTGGATGGCATTCGGCTGCATTCACTGGGAAGGGCTTCTTTGACATGGCAGCTACAGAATCTTCCAAAATCAAGAAGGCGATGAGAAATATCCACGAAGGCATCCTCAACACATTGGATGCATTGTTCACCAAGAGGCTAACTCATGAGGAGGTAGAAGTGGAAGGATTGAAGGCAAGATTGCAGCCTTTCTTCTCTGAGATGAGGACGTTTTCCCAGCTTGACTTTGAAAACATCTCTACGTTTTCAACAATTATTCAAAGCACACAGGACTCTATTGAAGCTTGGAGAAAGTCTTGTGATCGGTGGGAGCAAATGGTGGGTATCCTTGAATATCAGCTCAATCTTACTCCATCGATTTCTGAGGAGGAAGTTGATTCAGTGCTGGCCCGATTCATAGCTTACGTGGTCAGAGAAAAGAGCAATGGGAACGCGGTTATGGACGAGAATCTTCTAGAAGGATAGTGGGCATTAATTGCCCATGGTGGTCAAGGGGGAATCTGCTATTTTTGGGATCATTAATGACGCCACTCCTCCACCTTCTGGCGGTTTTTAGGGTTATTCTTGTCTAGGGCTGAGGTGGCTCGATCTGAGCCCTCCATTGTAATTTGATTTGGACCATCCGTTGAGATTGGCCAGCTATATAAAGGGGAGTCCCCTCATTTGTACACTAGTAGTTAGCAATCAGTTGATATCAAAACAAAATAGAGAGTAGACATTTTTGGAGTTAGAATAGTTTTCATTGCATTGTTTGAAGGAGAAGGGGAATTCTCCCTTTGAGAATTTTGTAAGAGATTGTCACGAAAGCTAATCATAATAAAAGCATTTCATTGATGGTGAATTCAACTTTGTTGTGACTAGTTTGTGAGGTTTCTTCTTCCTTTGACTTCAAGTAGGATTTAACTTTCATGCAAATAGTTAGTTATGGGTGTTTATGTTTGATGTAAATGAGCTTCTTGAGTCCATACCACTAACAATCTTACTGATGGTAAGTTTGTCCTGCGTGGTCAACTGGAAAACTTTTATACTTAACTTCGATCAAGATTCATGTGTAGCTATGCATCGTTGTGATGGTACTTGCATCATTGAATCGTGATTTGAACATCCTTTTTCTCCTTTGAAGATTGCACTAACCTTGTCGAAGCTGTCCAACAGGAAGCTAGACAACGTTTGGTTGAAGTTCATCGAAATTGAGCCTAACACCCTTTACATTTAGGTTAGAATTTAGATCCTCGAAATCTCTGCAGCCATTCAATTCCGCATACTTTTGGTTAGCTTTAGGAAACTCGCACTTCAAGGCTAAATCATTCACACTAAAATCCCCTTCAAAACATATATCTATTGTTTACTGCAAGTATTCTGAACAATTGTGTAAGTCCCCTCGTAAGAACACAGCAATACACATCAACCAACTGAGGGTGTTCCAAGTATTTTGGAACCTTGGAGTTGAACGTGTGATCTATCTCGCAATCTTAGCACACGGAATACTTTGATCAAGAGAGAATGGAGTAGCCCTCGGACAACTTCGTTCTGCTGATTGGTGCGGTCACGAAAATCACATCAACAAGATGTCATATCCTCTTTTCTAGATAGTTTAATTAAGGAAATAATTTAATAATATTTCAAGTTGGGCCCAATCACTTTATTTAAAAAGGGCAACTTAAATATTATTATTATTTTATATTCAAGTATTTTTAAACACTTTGGAGGGAAATTTAAATTGAGGGACCAAAAAGAATTTGTAAAAGGAGGGAAAATTGGTCATCATCATCTGTTGTTGTTGGCTTCAATTCCATTTTCAGATTGAGCATTTGCGAATGAAAACCTGTGTGTGGGAGTGTAATGTCCCAATTTTTATCACGTGGAGAAATATAATATTATTTTACTTACTTAATATTTCCTCCAAATGTTAATTCAAAAGGGAAATATTCTTAATTAAATAATATTATATTTAGGTGACTTATTAAATGCAAAATCAAAATTAAGTCACAATTCTGGAAATTAAAAGAGAAAAGAATTCGAACAATCAGGCAAGGAGAAAGCCAAGAGACATGGCAAAAGAATTAAAGAGTGGCTGGAAGCTCATTGCAGAAGGCTTGGTTATTTTTCTAGTGTTGCAAGAAACTTGGTTTCTCAAGACTTGAGGACAGAAACCCTCATGTTCACAGAATTGGACAAAAACCAAATTTCTGCACCAGCGGAATCATCCTAGCAGTTGGTATTAATGTTTTGAGTTCTAAATTTTGTATAGTCTCTTGCAAAGACTATTTTCAATGAAAAAAAAGAATATCTGTTGAATATTGATTTGAATATATCATTTGTTCTTATATCCAAACGTGTAGTTCGGAAGATTGGATTTCTTTTCAATATTCAATTGCTAGTCTTGGTGAACCTGCCATGTCAGCGTGCATAGCTGATAAGGGGATCGATATTTCCATTTGCAGTTGCTAGTAATTTATGATTTGAACTGGCATAGCAGTTTGGAAAAAGTATAGGGTTCATTCCAAAATGTCATCTTTGTGCTATATTGTTGAGGATTCGTGTAAATCTTAGGAAGAGACTATTTACCGTATCATCAAGAAAATAGTATTTATTACTTGTGACCGGAAAGCATTGATAGCCAGGCTCAGGATTATTAATAAATGCAACTCAGTGAATTATTCCCAGGATGTATTCACCCGTTTGGCGCTGTGTATGAGTCGGGCTTATTCATGTGTGCCATTCTTTAATCTATGGCTACGTTTTTTTAATATCTAAGGACGGCATTGGACATTTAGAGTCGTTTTTAGAAAAAGGGGCTGCCGTGTCTATGTGGCAGGGAAGAGCTGAATATTATCTCAGGTAATGCTTATTCGATCTGTTGCCATTCAAGACTAAAAGGAGCCGTTACATATTCAGGACGGGAAAAACTAAAGAAGTCTGCCTCTATTTCCCTGTTGTTGGGCGAACATTCAAATTAGTCTTGTGTGAAGCGACGTGGAAAACATTAAGACGTGGCATCTTGGTGAGTATCGGATGTCATTTAAAGCTCCGTCGAAAATGGAATGGGACGATGTCCTTAAATCTGTAGCTGCTTCTATCTATATATTCCTTAATTCAAAGAAGTCGAAGGGTCAATATTTATAGTTATACAAGAGACGGGAAATTGTGATCACTTCATTGCCAGCTGTCTTCAATTGCAAAGGCTGTGGTACATATAACTGACACGCAAGAAGACAAGTGTTATTAAGGAGCCGTCTCATCAAAAGATATCGTGGCAAATTCATTTCCAGGCGTTGCCAACATCAAACTATCGGGAGCATCGTGGTAGGAATTAAGAGTCGAAAATATTAAAAGGCAAGTTAAAGTATTACCGAGGAAATTTTCAAAGTATATTCGTGGCAAGACTTTGGTCGAGGAATGTAAAGTACTGACAAGCACATGAGCAGGCACCTTAGTGTCATCAGAAGTAATATTCGTATGTCTTTAAGCAGCTAAGGCGTCTTGATATCCAAGTCGATACTTTGGTTAGAGGATTTAAAAGAGTGCTCACATGAGTGCCATGCGGCAACTGGAATTTCTCAACACATCACTTGGTCACAGGTCAGCGTATAATATACTTTATAAACACTGAAAAATTGGAGTTTGTGTAATAGGATGAGTTGCCAGTTTTCATAAAGAGAATTTATATTTTTGGATGATGAACTATTTTTCCTGATATTGAATTGACTGATAATAAATCAACTTCATGTGATATCTGTTTCTGATAAATATTATCTTATGTTAATATTCCGGAGAATGCTTATGCAGCTTGTATGAACTGTGTCTATCTCTTAAGGAAAAACAGACTTCCTTTATTCTGTAATTTGTAATTTGGAAAAGATTTTTTAAGGTGCTTGAACTCCTTATGATGACTGCATGAAACAAACAAATATCTTTCTCTGAAAACAATTCTGAGAAACAAGACTGATACAGCAATACTAAGTGTCTGACGAAATGCCTGAGCTATAGGATTGGAAAAAAAAAATCGAAAAAAATTGTACACCAATTTACTCAGAACAGGGTAGCATCTTACAGGGAGATCTTGAGAATGAAACCCCTCTTGGTTTCCAATCGTTTGATTTGAGGATGAAAACCCTCTTCTCCATGTGAAGTGATTCCATATGGGGATCACAATTGTACTGATTACTAAGATTTTTATGAAGACTTCAGTTTGTGATGAAACGGATCAATCAATATTTGCAAACAAATCAAGCTAGTTTTCATTATTGACAATTGTGAGAAGTTTTGAGGGCATATTCCAGCCACCACAAGGTGTAATCACCTGCCAACCAACATTTTCTAGCCACTATTCAGCAAACCACCTCATTAATAACTCATATCTGATTTTTTGCAAGTTCATTGCTGCTAAGCAAACTTTTCATTGGCCACACCTGAGCTTCCAGCCACCATACCACCCCTAGCACCAACCATAATACTTCCCAAGCACTGTATAACCTACTATCTATTGATATTCTCTATTTTTGGTAGTCATACGGTCATATCTTGCAATAGGGCCTAGATCACTACACTTGTAAGTGAAATTGTAGTATTTCACATTGGAATTTCTACTAGTTATTAATTGTTTTAGCACCTAGACATTGTTATTGCCTGTTATCAATCATTTCATGACTGTTGTATGTACATTTCCTATATGTTGTACTTTGTGATCAACTTTCAATAACTCAAGGTTTCATGATGTACCTTCCTATTACAATATCAATTTTATCATTGGATCTCATAATTTGTTGTGGTTATTCAAATTGGATAAATTGCTATATCTATGGTATTTGATGCATAAGGCTTTCCATTATTAATTTATGCTATTTATTAATGTTGATCAGTAATTACTGAAGTTGCATTTGCTATCTATATATCATATTTGTTGTTTCAGCTTGAACAAATCTGTAAGAATCTGACCCAGATTCTCTATGCAAATTTTAACTCTTCCACAATTCCATTGTATTGGCATTTCGTCAAACAGTTTATGAGCAAATGCAGAAGAAAAAGTTTTGAATCTTTACAGCTGATATAAATGATTTAAAGCAATTTGACAATTTATTTATTTCTATTCTTCAATTGAGCAGTCACAGGATTAAGGAGACAATATGGCAAACAGTTTGCAGCATCTAAACTGAAATATATATTAAATTAATTATAACAATCTGATGTACTGAAGCGTTGATCATAACATAAGCACATAACAATCTCTGACCTTAAATGGTAGCAGTTTGAATTATAGAGATTCAGTTGCAGCAGTTGTAGGACTGGAGTAGTTCCCCATCCAATGTATCTCTTCCACAGTACCAGTGAATTTCCAGTAGGAAGTGCCTAAATTATGAAGCTCATATTCCTTACACCTATCTCTATTCTACTTTCCTTGTGTCACCTTTACATTCACCACATCATGATGTGGCGGCTGACTAAGATTGGTTCCCAAAGTCTTACGGTCCTCCCAAACATGAAATCGTGTCCCTTAATTTGTACGTGGGAGCTTCTAAGGTGGCACTGAAGATAGAAGGGAAGCTGGCGGTGTTAATGAAGAGGTCACGACTTCAGCAAACTCTACCTTATGCCACGTCGCCTTACATTTGTCCTCTTATGCATCGCGCCCTTGTCTTTAAATGTGACGCCTACCACAAACACCAAGGGTTCAATACATTCGATGATTAATTCCTCCAAGCCACAGTTTGAATAAATGTATGAAGTCAATTGATACCTCCCAGAACTGAATACAATAATTGTTTTTCACTTGCCGATGTATACCTTGCAAACTAAGTTGTCGGTTCCAGTACTGATTCGGGTTCGGATTCGAGGGTTCGATTCGCCGGTTCTTTTAAATTTTTTGGGGGGTGGGTTCGGTTCATTTCTGGTTCGTTAGTACAAAAAACATGTAAAAATAAATAAATAAATATATATATTTATTTATTTATAACATTATATAAACAACAAAACCACCATAAACTTGAATATCATTTAAAACATGCATGATAAATATTCATCGTTCAAACTTCAAGTTCAATATTACAACACTTTTAAAGTTTTAATCATCAAATGGATTTTCTAAATCATCAATATCAATGTCAACATTGACATTAGATGAAGTAGGGAGACTAGATGAATCACAAGTAGTGCCAATGGCACTGTCACTAGCACTAGTATTGTGCCCATGCTGTTGTTGGATATCAGACTCCTCATATGCAATATGGTGGGAAGGAGAAGCATCCAAGTCAGTATCCTCTGGTTCTATATCCCACAACTTTGTCTCCCCTTCCTTGTAGTCACGTTGTTTGTGTGAAAGGAGACGCAAGTTGGAATGCACATATACTAAGTCCTCCGCTCTTTCTTAGAGCAATTTATTGCACTTTACTAAGTGGATGAAAGAATATGTGCTTCAATTCCTCTCAGATGCAGATGAACTAGCAACCTATGAAGACAAAGTAAACAATTTAAAACTTATAAATTATAAATGAAATTACGAAACTTTTAAAACTAAAATATGAAAATTTATTAAACTTACTTGTAATAAAACTTTGATTGCAAGGGGCTGCAAATGTTGGAAGTATTGTCCATGGAAATACCACCAACTATAAGCATCCTTTAAGAACCTATCACGAAGAGCATCAAAACCTAGACCATTTGAGTGCACAAAATCAATGAACTCATTCGTGACTACACTTTGCAAATTAGGATCAGGGAAGAGTCTAATGAATGTTGCCTTGTACCCTTCAGCGACTTCAAAATCTCTATATGGAGGAAGCCTTCCTAGCACTGAAAGAATCTGACTGTTGTAGTATTTTGGAGTCAATGCAAAGGCAAGAAGGTGTAATGGAGTTGTCACTTT
>VDFB02014295.1:0-11888 GCA_007258455.2 Sequoia sempervirens
TAGTTGGCACAAAAGAATATGGTAGAGGGATTACTTGACATCTAGCAGCAGATACAAGGTGTTTGTGGAGTTTGCCAAGTAGGGAAGTGGCGCAAACTTCTTTTTCAGATGGGCAGGCTTGGAGAGCCTCGAGAGTCCTACGGTTGGTTCATGTAGACATTTGTGGAACAATGAATACGACATTGGTCACTGGTGCTAGTTATTTTCTTTTATTTGTAGATGATTTCAGTAGGAAAATATGAATGTTTTTCCTAAAATCAAAATCAGATGTGTTAAGAAATTTTGAAAGTTCTAAGTGTAAGTAGCGAAAGAGTTTGATAGAATATTGTCATTGATGTCAAAGTGAATGTCACATTGTTGTCATTGATGTCAAAGGTGTATGAATGCAATCGATAATGGCCAAAGGCCACTAATCGCAGTACAAAGGCCAATGTATATCAGTTTTAGATCTCCTCTTTCAAGGAAAGCTTATTAATGTCATATTGGCATTGTATTGGCATTTAGAGACATGTGCCTAATACTGGCCGATCCCCTCTCTCAAGTCCTTTGGCTTATGAAATATAAAATAAGATATATACTATTTGGGCCGACTCCCATCCTTTGTGTCCAAGACAAAGTCATTTATTATCATGCTGGCTGACTTCATGATTAAAAGAGGAAGACAAGTATGTATATGAGATCACCCAAGGAAGGAATGATATTCGTATTAAGGAGTAAGCAAATATAGTTAAAATAAAAGCAACAAATAATATATCATTATGGTGTAGCGATTAAGGAAAACTAAGAGGCAGCAATTCCTAAATCAGTTTGCAGCGATTCCAAAATAAGCAGCAGTTAATGATTAAGATGGAGGTGATCAATGAAAAATAAGAGCAGCAAATATATCATTAAGGAGAGCAGCGTTTGTGAGAAGGCTACGATCTAGTAGAGTTTAAAAGGATTGGATTTCGTTTACAAAAGGCAGAAGTTAATAAGTGTTTTAAGCATAGAGGAGTTTCCTTAACAAAAGGACGTGTCAATTCAAAAGGTTGTGTCTATTCTTAGGGATGTCTCTCTTCATAGAGACACAAGGATATAAAATGGAATTGTGTGGAGAGTTTGTGAAATGAAGTAAGTGTGTGAGATAAAAAGATGTATCATTCAAACACAATAAGATTTGATGAGGAGAAAAGAATAATTGTGTAAGGCAAATTTTTGTAAAGAAGACAAAATATCTTTGTAATTCAAGCAGATTTATAAGTACATTTGGAGAAGATCTAAAAGCATATTGAAGCAGATTTATAAGCATATTTGGAGCAGATTTGTATATGTGATCAGGGGCAGATTTGTGAGAAAAGTATATATACATTCAAGACAGATTTGTATGAAGAAATTATAGAAGAATTATCGTCATTTGGTAGAAGGCAGATTTGTGTAAAGGAGAATATTCAAGAAGGAAACTGAATTGTCCATCATCCATTGTAGAAGCAACATTCATAAGGTGGAATTTTGTTTGGAAGTTGGTGCTTCCTAAAGGAGAGATTGGTGTCTCTTGCTAAGTTGGTGCTTTGCAATGGGGTTTGGTGCCTCCAGTAGGTTGGTGCCTACAAATTGTGGGGATTGGTGTCTCCAATGGGTTGGTGCCAACAAATCATTTAAGAGGGTATTGGTGTCTCCCATGGATTGGTGCCTATGAAACTTGTAAGAGAGTTTTATATAAACAATATTTTGCTATGGTTTTCCTGTAGGTTTTTAACACCATATGGATTCCATAGAGTGTTGAGGGGCCGGGGATGAGGTGTGGCGGGGGCAGAGTTTAAGAGGCCCTTGGCGGGGGGCTAAGGTTTGAAAGAGTTAATGGGAATGGTGACCAGTCAGCTAAATCCATATGGCCTTGAGTGGGTTGCATAAAAAGATATAATTGTAAAACCTAAGGAATAAGTAAATTTTAAGAGTTTAAACACATTTACAATGATTTCGATGGAACTATGAACCTTAATTGAAACAAGGGAAAATCAAAATGAAAGATATGCTTGCTAGCTTAAGCCGACATTGTGAATTTGGAGCGAGAACTAAATTTGTTTCACCGTTTGAATTTCAAAATTTCATAGTCATGATTCATAATTACAATCAAGTATCAAGTTATCAACACAACAGTGTTCAAACTTCAAACTTCAAAAACAAAATAGCAAATACTAAATAGCTAATGGCCTAATGCCCCTAATGATCTAATGATCTCCAACTCCAAGCTCCATGCCAATCTCCTCATCACTGGAACCATCGGACGAGGACCCCAAATGCTCAAGCTCATCTAAACCAATACCAACCAGCCCTGTCTGTGTAGCATCCTCATCTATCTGTGCTGGCTCTTCTGGCTCTACATCCCATCTGGCTGCTGGACTTTCCTTGTATGTAGTTGTGCTGTGATCAATGAGACGTAAGGCACTATGGACAGCCACAAGCTTCTCTGCCCTCCTAGAATTGAGCCTATTCCTCTTAACAGAGTGGATGAAGTTATAAGTGGACCAGTTCCTCTTAGAAGCAGAAGAACTAGAAACCTGGGACAACAAACGAATGGATAGAGTAGTAATCAAAGATCTAGGCCCATGCATAGTCCACCACAACTTGGGGTCCTCCTGTGACATAGTCTCTAAATCTACTTTGGCTGCCTTTGAATATCCCCAAAGAGTAGCAAATTTTGTCCACTCAGTACGAAGCAAGCTGGCTTCTATAGGATCATACATTTTGTCAATGGCCTTCATGAACCCTTCCTTCACCTCAACATCCTCCATAGGTGTCACTCTGCCGGGACGTGGCACATACCACTTTGGGTTCAATGCGTAGGCAGCCATGTGTAAGGGAGTGTTGAGTTTCTCCCATCTATGCTGAATGATTGGATAAATATGCTCGGTGTAGAATTGCATTGTGGGGTCCTTCTCTCGCACTTTAGCCTTCATTTGATCAAGCATGAAATAAATGCACTCGTATACCTCTCCAAGGGAAGGTGCATTAGAATCCCCAAATCTAATAACTTTGAAGACTGGCTCAATGATGGAGACAATATATTTGGCATCAGCCCAAAAGACATCATTCTTCACCACCTCCTTAACCCTCAATCCCTGTTGTGTCTTCGACTCAGGCCATTTGTTCCATTTTGCTATCATTACCATTAGTTGCAATGGCTCTTGCAACTCAAGCATCCTCTCCAAGAGAATAAAGTATGATGTATACCGAGTCTCTACAAGCTTCAGGAATTCCTTCTTGGAGAAGGACTTGAAAAGTGCATGTGAATGATGATGGTTGCAGATAAACATCTGCACATCTCTAGCATCACTGACAATAGATTTGATCCAGCTGATTTTACCCATGTCCTTAAGTGCATTATTCATAGCATGCACACAAGCAGGGAGTCGAAGAAATATGTCTATGACACCTCTCAAATCAACCTCCTAACGACTCGCACCATTACATAAAATACACTACGCATTTGGCCCAACACCCTCTATAGCATCCTTGAGATCAAACTAATAATAGAAGACGTCGCACTATGCAGCGAACAATCAAACCTTCTAAGGAAATGAGGCTACATCAGGACTCTTGATGATAAGCCCGGTGAGTGGGCGATGCCTAATACCACCCCATCCGCCGTCATCGCTGGCCGGTTATAACTTTATCTTCTCCATCAAAATATTAATCTTGGCAGGGTATTTGATCGAAGTTGTTATCTCAATTTATTGTTATTCTCACGGTAATGCATAGATTTGTCCCTACCCGCCATTATTTTTTGACCGACTTCCTTATAATAAAGAGTGGTACGTGGGAATGGGGCCATTGGCAAAGAAGAATTTTCCAATGGCATCATCTGCCTCATCCTTTGCTTGCACATTGAATAAATTTGCTAAAGGTTGTGAAGATGCCATCTTACGTCTCCCTCTAGGCTCTGCTGCACTTGAACTGAACGGATTTGGTGGCCTTTGACTCTACAAAGTAGAAGTAGACACTGCTGAAATCTGATCACCCATACTCTTATGTTGCAATGTAGCAGATGTAGGCACTTCATCCTCATTACAACCCCATAATTTTAAAATCTCAGCCCTGTACTTCAAATTACTTGCCACAACTTTGCATACATCTACACCTTTGCCTCGAACAAGAAGAAAATGTGCATTAGTTCTTGTCATGTTGCCAAACCATGTAAGCTCACACATGTGACACTTCCATAATCTAGTGCCCCCAGTTGCCCCAGGCTTTGCTGCTACCTTGGATGCAAATTATTTTAAAGGTTTTTTTGGATCAAAGGGGCCCTTGGCCCATTCTTGAAGGAGTTCTCAAGGGCAGCTATTATCTTTACTACCAATGGAACTTGTGGTAGTTTGAGTATTTGAGGCTGAGCCATGTTGTACTTGTGGTTGAACTTCACCCTCAACCTCCCCTCCTATTTGAAAGTCAGGATCATTTGATGAATCATTGCACTTTGAATGTCTGGTTCATCATCACTTTTGTTGTGTGAACTCATTATGATGACGATGCTGCAAAAACAATGTTAAAAAATAAAAAATAATCAGACCTACGATGTAAAAAAAAAAATTTAAAAATCAGACCTATAAACTAAAAGTCTAAAACTTAGATTGAAATGTGGTCTCATGAATTGCAATATTGCAAGATATGCAAAATCAAAATGTGGAAGCACAGGCAAGGCATGTGAAATGTTTGACAGTCACAAAATTGAACTATTTGATTGAAATCAAAATGAAAATATAGAAGCACAGGCAAGGCATGTGAACTGTTTGACAGTCACAAAATTGAACTGTTTGACTGAAATCAAAATGAAAATGTGGAAGCACAGGCAAGGCATGTGAACTGTTTGATTGTTCAAATTTTTATGATTTCAGTCAAACAGTTCACATGCCTTGCTGCTCCTATGCTCGATTCATGCACGCTGCCGTGCTTCCACATTTTCTGCTTGAACTTTTCTAGTGACCAAAGGAACCCAAAGAGCATAATAATTAGAATTTAAAAATTTTGAAAAAATTAAATTTTTAATTTTTAACTAGCACCCATGTGTGGAGCAGATACCTCAAGAAATTAATAAAAGCTCATGGACTAAGATGATCCAGCAGGCACCTTTTCGAACATTCGGACTCAGAGACAAAAATCCACGCAATGGTATTTGGGTGCCGAGGCTGACCAAACACTCTGAGAGACTATTTCACAATGCCCTTCAGGTGTGTTGGGTTTGGCATTACACAATGAAAAAAAAAAAAATATTAAAAACGAAAACCTACCTGGTCCTAGTTCGCTTGAATCAGTTGAGTAACAAGTTCTTGCTTCTTAGAGGGCTCCGATTCTCAGTCTCACGGCACTTGCCAGACACAGTCACACGGAGGGCACGAACAGACGAAATGAAAAATGCTCAGTGAAACAAAAAAAAATCATTTAGAGTCTTGGACTTACTTTAGAGTAAGTCATAAAAAATTAATCATATAATATATTATATTTTAAGTTTTAATTATAGTAATATAATATTAAAATTTTAAAATATTTTATGTCTTATGATAAATCATAGCTTGAAAAGTAAAAGCTTTGCAGTTTTTAAAACATTATTTAATAGGGGCCGGTGAGGACCAGGAAACTTAAGGCGAAGAACTCGAGAATTTCAGGAATCTGAAAAGAGACCACAATGAAGAGCGCCTAGAGATGAGGGGCGTTTCCATGGCGATCCAGCGTCTGGCGTCTGATCTCGAGAGGCGGCCACTAGGGGGATGCATCCTCGTGGAACTATGATTTCCACATAAATCGTGTGTTCTTGTGTTGCATAATTGTTAGATCTTATGTGAATGATATTGTGCGATTGATATTATTATGATTGTTAGTTTGAAAAAGTAAAGAATTGTCTTAGGCATTAATCAGTCTTAAATCTAATAATGGAGGTGAATTCTGTTCAAACGAATTCAATGACTTTTGTGCTAAACACAATATTAAATGGCAATTCTCCACAGTAGAATGAAGTAGTTGAGTGAAGAAATTTTACAATTGTGGGGATGGCTTGATGTATGATGGAGAATATGAGTGTTCCCAAGAAGTTTTGGGCCAAGGCAATTTACATTGCAGTTTATCAACTCAACTAGTCTCTGACATAGGCGGTGAAGGGGAAGACCCCAGAGGAAGCTTGGTCTAGGAGGAAACCTAACATTATTCATCTAATTTAATCCTCACTTATGGTTTCATTGAGGGTTGGTTTTTTATTTTTCCTTTTATAAGGATTTATTATTTATCATGATCTAATATAATCCTCACTTCTGTATTGAATGGATAATTGGATGATTACAATGACGAATAATTGGATTCTAGATAAAAAGAGAACTAAGTTAGACCCTAAGAGTAAGAAATGCTTATAGGGTACAATGACAACCATAAAGCTTACTAGTTGATTGATGTGGACATTGACTGCTTGACTTTCAGTAGAGATGTTGTAATTGATGAGGAAACTAGGCCCTTTCAACTCTCTCCAGAGTTCAAAATTATGGAAGAATAGCTTGTTGTGGTTGAGGATTCAGGTGTTAAGCTTCACGAAGCTTCACCTGAAGGGGGGGGGGGGGATTTTGAGCATGTGGGGTTTCCCAAGCAGATAATAGTACCGAAATTCCCAAAATTACTTAATGATAACTCAGATTAGCATCTAGATGACACAAAAAAAGAAGCCCAAGTCATCATGACAACACTGGTTTGGCAGAAGAGACTTCCAAGAACATACCAAAGTGGTGGGAAAGCACCATTCGAGATGCTCAAGATGATGAAATGATCAAAGGTAGATCATCGAGAGGCAAGAGAAAAAACACAATTAACTTTGCTCTTATGGCCAATCTTTAGGGAGTTTAAGAGCCCCAAGAATTTGCAGAGGCAAAAGGGAAACCCAAATGTGAAAAGGCCATGGAAACCAAACATAAGAGTCTTATGAAAAATAAGACTTGGGATCTTTTAGATCTACCACTAGGGAGGAAACCCATTCGCTGCAAATGGGTGTACAAAGTCAAGTACAAACTTGATGGTACACTTGATAAGTACAAAGCATTGTTGGTTGCAAAAGGGTTCTCACAAAGAGAAGGCATTGACTATGAGGAGACCTTTGCTCCTACAACAAAGATGAGCACCATTCATTTAGTTCTATCCATGGCAACACAGTTTGGTTCGAAAGTCCATCAAATGGATGTAAAGAGTGCCATCCTCAATGGTGACTTGGAGGAAGAAGTGAACATGTCTTAGCCTGAAGGTTTTTAGGTTGTAGGAAAGGAGCACCAGGTATGCAAATTGAGGAAAGCTCTATATGGCTTGAAGCAGCCATGTAGGGGATGGTACATCAAAATTGACTGGATAAGCAATAAATTTGTACGTAAAAAGCATAGGCAATGAGATCATGCTATTGGTCATTTATGTAGATGATATTATTACAAGCAATGAGGCACATTTGATTGAACAAATCAGATGTAATTTAAGTAAAGCTTTTGACGTGACCGATTTAGGTGTCCTACATTACTGCCTAGGTGTAAAAGTTTGGGAAACAAGCGGTGGTATTTTTATTTCTCATTCTAAATATGCCAGGAGTTTGCTTGACAAGTTCAAGATGGCAGATTACAAAATCTCAAAGGCCTGAAGCTTTCAGTCAAAACAAATTTAGAGGTAGTCAATGAGTCCACATACATGCAAATAGTGGGCAGTCTAATTAATCATACAACCGCTAGACCTGATTTGTGCCTTGTTGTGAGTTTTATTTCCATATTTATGACAAGCCCAAAGGCAGAACATTGGGTTGCAACAAAGAGGATGTTGAAATATGTGAAAGGCACACTTGACTTTGGCATGCTGTATAGCAAAAGCAAAGATCCTAAGTTGGTTGCATTCACAAATTCAGATTGGGTAGGTTTTGTTGATGATAGAAAATCCGTTCTTAGCCTTGGCACGGGTGTAGTCACATGGACCGGCAAGAAGTAGTAGGCAGCAACTCTTTCCTTGAAAAAAGTAGAGTATCAAGGAACGATAAATCATAAAAGTAGCATGTGAGGCGCAATATGGCTTAGAAGGGTACTTTCAGACATGAATATACCTCAAGCAAGCCTTCACCCTTATTTTGTGACAATCAGGGGGTGCTAAAGCTTGTCGAGAATCTAGTCTTCCACAAGCGTACCAAACATGTGGAGTTTCATTGTCATTTCATTAGAAAATTTGTAGAAGATCGATCGGTGATGTTTTAGTATTGTCCTACTTAGGATCAAACTACAAACACTCTTACCAAGTTTTTGGGTCTTGACAAATTTGTAAAATTTCGGGATAAATTTGGCATAGTTAGTAGATTGACCATTAAAGGAGGGTATTAAAATATTATTGAAATACTTAGTATATAATGGTCAATTAGTCTTTAAGATAGACTTTAAGAATATGCTTTATTCTTTTAGTTAAGTTCTTATTCTTTTGCTTTATTAGTTGTCGCTTTTATCCTTTTTGTTGATGTTCCTGTACAGTGTCGGTCTCTACTTCCAGCCGATCTCCCTTACATATTGAATAAATTAGATAATAGCCTTTGACTATCTAATTTATATATATTGCGATTTAATGAAGTGGTTCGATCTTCTATCAAGGCCGACCTTGATTCAAATACTAAAGAGGCACGATTTCTTATGAAGGTGCGATTTAATTAAGGCCAACATCATTTGTTATGAAGAGATGTGATTTGTTTATTGAGGCCGACATCCATGAAGAGACGCGATTTCTTGAAGCCGACATCATGTATCTTAAAGTCACGACTTTTGGATAGGGGCCGACATGAACAATTAGAAGGGACACGTCTCTCCTATTCATTTGTCTCATTGAGTCCCAGCCATTAGCAATCATCTGTCAGTTCCAGGTTTATTCCACCGAAGTTCAAACCCTCCTCAAATTCAACTGAGTTTGTATTCAAGTGCATATCGATCCTTGATAGAAGGTTGTGTATTATCACTGAGGTTTATATCATTGTGTTGCTGTATTTGCATCAGTTTGTGGTGCCTATTGTTGGCCTTCATATCGGCCTTTGTAAAGGAGACTTGTGTTTTCATATGAATATATAAGTGATATATTGTTGCTAGGTTTTTCTCCCTCAAGAGGAGGGTTTTACCAGGGTATCTGCTGTGTCTTTGTGTCTGATTTTTGAATTAAATTCTGTACATTAATCTGATCACTAAATTTAACATGGTATCAAAGCAGGTTTGAGGAAATCATGATCAGATTTGTTCTTACAGCGATACTCTATTCTCTTCTTTATACTTCTTTGTCTATCCCTACCTTTGTCAAGGTTGGTGGCTAGAGGTGTTGGTCAAAGTTCAAAGAATGAAGATATTCATGTTCTCGCTTCCCATGCTTCATAGAAGACAGGGAAAGATGGAAAGAAAGGGTTCTTCAAGAGGAATCGAGATAAGGGAAATGATGATACACCCGCCTCCAAGAAGAAGAGAGACATGTCCAAGATTCAATGCTTTAGGTGTGATAAGTTTGGCCACTTTGCTAAGCATTGTCCAACTAGACCTAAGCAACAAGCCACCGTTGCAGATGTTGATGATGTTTCTCCATAGAAGGATTCATGTGAATACTTGTTCTATTCAGCATTGTCAAGCAATGTACCTACAAATACCAACACTTGGCTGATCGACAGTGGTGCTTCTCGACACATTACTGGATTTAAGGAGCACTCATCAAGTTTGGTGGAGAAAAATTCTTCCGAACAAGTTATTATTGGAGTTGATGCTGGCGACTCCGTGAAAGGGATTGGGACCTCTACTCTTCTTTTGGATTTTGGCAATACACTTCAGTTGAGAGATGTTCTTTATGTTCTAGGAATCAGGCGCAATCTCATCTTCATTTCAGCTCTAGAAGATAAAGGATATCAAGTTGCCTTCTCCAAAGGCAAAGTTCTTGTGTGGATGGAGAATTCCAGTTTCAAGGATGCTCAAGTAATTGGTGTTAGACATGAAAGCCTCTATAGGCTATGTATGCGTCCTCTACAAGCATTAGTTCATGATTCTTCAAGTCTATGTGATTTGTGGCATCGAAGATTGGCTCACCTCCACTTCCGAGCCTTACCTATCATGGAGAAGATGGTCACGGGACTTCCTAAGTTCAATCAAGAGCATGAAGGAACTTGCAAAGGATGTGCTATGGGTAAGAATTCAAAAGCTCCTTTCCATAGTAGAGAAAGTAGATCTAAGTGTATTTTAGACCTTATTCATTCTAATTTATGTGGACCTATGTCTATTCCTTCTTTGAGTGGTTTCTTGTACTATGTTCTTTTTATTGATGATCACTCTAGAAAGGCTTGGATCTATTTTTTTGAAAACTAAAGAATCTGAGGAAGTGTTAGAAAGGTTCAAAGAGTTCAAAGCTCTAGTAGAGAATCTTTCCGGTAAAAGAATCAAGATTCTCAGATCTGATAATGGAGGAGAATACACATCCGACAACTTTCAAAATTTCTGTGTTGATGCTGGGATTAAGAGGGAGTTTTGTGTCCCCTATAATCCTCAACAGAATGGTGTTGCAGAGAGAAAGAACAGGATGATCGTGGAAGCAGCGAAAACCATGATTCATGACCAGGATCTGCAAACCTCCTTATGCACAGAAGCTTCTAGGACTGTAGTATATGTTCAGAATAGAAGTCCTCACAAGGTCTTGGAGAATGACTCCGGAAGAAGCCTTTACAGGGAAGAAGCCTGAGGTTAGTCATTTGAGGATCTTTGGATGTCCTGTCTATGTTCATTTCCGAAAGAAAAGAGAACTAAGTTGGAGCCTTCTGGCAAGAAGGGAATATTTGTGGGCTACAGTGAGACATCAAAAGCCTACATGATATATGTTCCGGGTCAGAAGTTGATTGAAATTAGTAGAGATGTCACATTCGAGGAAGATGTTGCATTTAGAAGATCCAAGGGAACTCATGCGGAGATTGACTATGATGAGCCTCCTTAGGATATGGAAGTTGACCATACTCCTGAGATTTAGAGGGAGACTTCATAACCGAAGGAAGATGTTGATCCAGTTGAGCCCTTGGAACCTACTGATGGGCCTACTGATATTGTGATTAGAAGAAAGAGACATCTTTGGGCTAGGCAAACTATGCAAGAGGCTGAAAGGTTCACAGCTCCTAGAGATACATTCAGAGAAAGTAAAAGGCCACATAAGTTCTCTAGTTATGTTGCCTTGATGTGTGAGATTATTGAGTCTGAGCCTTCTAGTGTGGAGGAAGCTTCCAGTCATTAGGTTTGGAAAGATGCTATGTCAGAGGAGTACCAATCAATTCTCAAGAATGATGTTTGGGACATTGTTCCTAGACCTGAAGGAAAATTTGTGGTATCTTTGAAATGGCTCTTCAAGATCAAGCATGCAGCTGATGGGAGCATAGAGAAGTACAAGGCAAGATTCGTGGCTTGAGGGTTGTCTCAGAAAGAGGGAGTTGATTATGAAGAAACTTTTGCTCCCATTGCTCGCTATACTTCTGTCAGGACTATCATTGCCATTGCTGCATCTAGAGGATGGAAGATTCATCAAATGGATGTGAAGACAACTTTTCTAAATGGTGTGATCGAGGAAGAAGTTTATATCGAGCAACCTGACGGGTTCGAGGTACATGGGAAGGAGTCTCATGTTTGCAAGCTGAAGAAGGCCTTGTATGGTCTTAAGCAGGCTCCTCGTGCATGGTATGAAAGAATTGATCGTTACCTGTCAAGTTTGTGCTTCTTGAAGAATGATTCTGACTCTAACCTGTATTTTAAGGTAATTGATGGTGAAGCATTGATTTTGGTTTTATATGTTGATGATTTGATTCTTACTGGAGAAGAGCACCTAATCATCAAATGTAAGAAAGAGTTGGCCTCTGAGTTTGAGATGAAAGA